>JBAMBO010002163.1:0-57092 GCA_037044535.1 Lordiphosa magnipectinata | reverse complement strand
ACAAGGCGAGGCGGATTAAACGGAGTACAGTTGGAGGAGACAGCTGAAGTACGACGACGAAAGGCTCACACTCGCACTCTCGGAATCACCGGTGAATGGCAGTGGAAATTTCCATTGAACTGGCGGCGCATGGCAACAACGGGACCGGTCAGCTAATGGCATGCAAATGCGCAGCCGAGCCGGGCCTGGGGTATAAGAGGCAGTGGAGTAACCGTCAGAGTGCGAGTCATTTTCAATCCAGTGCCAAGTCTCCAGTGCGTGAGTATAAGCGAGTGCGAATACTAACGCGAGTGGGTACCCAGGAATCATCAAGAAGCTGTACCACCAGGAGACCAAGGATCGTCGCGGGAGGAAAGGCAGAGTGAGTGCGAGCTGGAAAAAGTGTTCGGGGTCTCAAGCTGTGCGAAAAGAAACGAGAGCCTGGGAGCTTTGCGAATTTGGCAAGCGTGTCCGAGCGAATCGTGTGCCAGCGGAAAGGTGGACATTCCCGCCTCCTGTCAGAAATCCTATAGCTAACAAGACCAGCTGCGGTGCGGTAAAAACGAGAGCCGGCGAGCACTGCGAGTTAGCAAGCGTATCCAGGCGAATCGTGGTGCCTGCGGGGTCTGAACGAGAAGCAAGAAAACAGCGGAAAGATCAAATTAAGGCATAGTCATCGGCAACCCTATCTGTATGACCGTAGCGATAAGCAAACTAGCGAATAGCCAACTAGGGTTAAGCAAGTTGTCCACTAGTATTATAAGGCCAATAAACAGGCACGAAAACGAAAACCCTTAAGCGTTATTATTTCCAAAAGAACATCTCCGCAATATAAATTTGTTGGGGCGATCCGCGACTGCCCTGAGCATGAGCCGGCAGAAAATAGGTTCATTACAACATAATTTGTAGCTATGTACACCGCAGTCAATAAGTCATATAATATCCACTGCTGAATCGTTGTCGAAATAACATAGCTTCCACCTGTAACGAGTGTTTGAAAGTACCTAGGTACAAGTACCTGGGTACATACATAGAAACATATTTTGTGTACCTTTTACCTTACCTCGGTATTTTTAAATTCCAGTACCTTGTACCTTGCCTAGATCCAAATTTTTATTTACCTTGTCAAAAAGTAAGGTATAAGGTACTTTAATTTGAAAGAGAAGTTAATTTCAATTAATAGACTTGGCGGGAAACTAATCTAATTTAATCATTCGCCCATTTTTGGATTGCCGGTGTGATATAATAATATATCTAATAACTGTGTTATTCCTTAAGACTGTCGGCGCAACTAGCATTGAAATAACAAACATAGAAACACAGGAGAACAACTCAGGCAAAAAGTGTTTTGACTGGAGTGACGAAGACGGCCGCAATTAAACCCCAAACAAACAAACAAACATAGAAACACAGACTCTTCATTGAATGATTTCCAAATTCGATAGCTATTTAGAATTGATTATAAATAACAGCATTTTATTTAACACGCAACAACCAAATTATATTCAAGAACCCGTTCAGCAGTGAACTTTGCTATCAGCGAAAATAGTCAAGTCGCTAATTTTACCTTTTAAGAAGTTCAAAAAACTTGCCCATATCGTTTTACTTCTTAAGGGGGTATTCTAATCTAGAAGGTCAAGTTTTAAGCATTTTTTTAAAATTCAAAAAAAAAAATAGAGGAAAGCTAACTTCTGTTTGACCAAAGTTTTTATACCCTTCTATAATGTATGATTTATATAAATTAGTAGACACAAATATGTACATTCGGCCAAATGTACACATTTTTGACAAGGCCTCCTATATACATTTTCTACACCCAATTTCTATGCCGCTATACTATTTAGTTGTCCTATCAAACTTGGTGGAATTATGTGAAAGCATAGAAAACTTATAAATACGAGGTTTGTGAACGTTTGCGTTGAAGACAAAAAAGTTTTTCTCACTAAAACAACATTTTCGACCGATGGTTCCTATGGCAGCTATATGCTATAGTCATCCGATGTGGCCGATTCCGACAAATGTGCAGCGTATTTGTACCAAAAGACTTCGTGCAAAGTTTGGTTAAGATAGATTTAAAACTGACGGAGGAGATAGCATAGAAACAGACGGACGGACATGGCTATATCAACTCAGCTCGTCATGCTGATCAAAAATATATATACTTTATGTGGTCGGAGATGCTTCCTTCTATGCGTTACAAACATATCGACAATTTTAATATACCCTCTACAAGGGTATAAAAACTGAAAATATTTGTACGATCCATTTTTTGGTTATATGTTTAATAATATTGCAATACACAATAACACACAAAACTAGAAGGCCAGGCTAACTTCGTCTGTGCCGAAGTTTTTATACCCTTGCAAATGCAAATGTCACAGTTTAAGAACGCTAACATAAAAATCAAAAATTTTTGTAACTAAAACCCATTTTCCGACAGATAAATGTCTGATTTCATATCAAATTAACAAACGCCGAGTTTAAGACCGATAAAATTGAAAACAAAAAAGCTTTTCTCACTAAGACTCAATGTCCGACCGATCGGCCCTAGGGCAGCCTTAAGATATAGTCATCCGATTTCGACCCAATTTTGCGAATCTATTTGAAAGCATATAAAATAACTCATCAGCGAGTTTAAGGACGCTAACAAAATAATGAAAAATTTTTTACTAAGACTCATTTTCGACCGATCGGTCCTATGGCAACCATAAGATTAGTCCCTCGATGTCGATCAACTTTTTCAAATTAGTTTGAAAGCATAGAATATCAATAATGACCGAATTTAAGAACGCTAACATTGAAAACAAAAAAGTTTTTCTCACTAAGACCCATTTTTCGACCGATGGTTCCTATGGCAGCTATAAGATATAGTCATCCGATCCGGTCAGTTCCGACATATTAGCAGCGTGCAGTAAATAGAAGACTCTGTGGAAAATTTCAGCTCGATAGCTTTAAAACTGAGAGACTAGTTTGCGTAGAAACAGACGGACAGACAGACGGACAGACAGACAGACGGACAGACAGACAGACAGACGGACAGACAGACGGACGGACAAAGCTCAATCGACTCAGCTCGTCGCCCTGATCAAGAATATATATAGTTTATGGGGTCGGAAATGAATATTTCTATGCGTTGCAAACTTCTGGGCAAAATTATAATACCCTTTGCAAGGGTATAAAAATTAAAAACCATAAAAAATTTGAAATTGAAAAAATTACAGATGTTAGAGTGGGAGGTCGTAAAAAAAGGTGCCTCCATGACACGATTTCAACTCTTCTAGTCATCAGAAGAAAAAACGAGAAGGCCAAGCTAACTTCGTCTGTGCCGAAGTTTTTATACCCTTGCAAATGCAAATGTCACAGTTTAAGAACGCTTACATAAATATCAAAAAATTTTGTAACTAAAACCTATTTTCCGACAGATAAACGTCTGAAAAAAGTTTTTCTCACTAAGACTCAATTTCCGACCGATCGGCCCTATGGCAGCCTTAAGATATAGTCATCCGAATTCGGCCCAATTTTGCGAATCTATTTGAAAGCATATAAAATAAGTCATCAGCGAGTTTAAGGACGCTAACAAAACTAAACAAAAGAATTTTTTACCAAGACTCATGTTCGACCGATCGGTCCTATGGCAACCATTAGATATAGTCACCCGATGTCGATCAACTTTTTCAAATTAGTTTGAAAGCGTTAAATATTAATAATCACCGACCTTAAGGACGATTTACTTAAAAACAAAAAAGTTTTTTTTCACTAAGACCCATTTTCCGACCGATCGGTCCTATGGCAGCTATAAGATATAGTCATCCGATTTTGACCAAAATTTGCAAATCTGTTTGAAAGCATATAATATTAATAATGACCGAATTTAATCACGTTAACATTGAAAACAAAAAATTTTTTCTCACTAAAACCCATTTTTCGACCGATGGTTCCTATGGCAGCTATAAGATATAGTGATCCGATCCGGTCGGTTCCGACATATTAGCAGCGTGCAGTAAAAAGAAGACTCTGTGCAAAATTTCAGCTCGATAGCTTTAAAACTGAGAGACTAGTTTGCGTAGAAACAGACGGACAGACAGACAGACGGACAGACAGACAGACAGACGGACAGACAGACAGACAGACAGACAGACAGACAGACGGACAGACAGACGGACGGACAAAGCTCAAAGAACTCAGCTCGTCCCCCTGATCGAGAATATATATAGTTTATGGGGTCGGAAATAAATATTTCTATGCGTTGCAAACTTCTGGGCAAAATTATAATACCCTTTGCTAGGGTATAAAGATAAACAGATTCTCAATAAGTAAGAAAGTCGTTATAGCCGCACATAGGGAAAAACAAAATATTTTTTTTTCGCGAAATGGCGATTGCTGAAAAAAAAAATTAATTTTCTTGCCTTATTTTTTAAAGTTTTGAATTTTAACAAATACTTAAAACCAAAATTTTTAAATAATTGTACGTGGCGCCATAGAGGGAAATATATTAAAGGCCCAAGGAAAATTTCAAGTCAATCAGTCCATTAGAACTGAAGATATCATGTCAACCGTGTTGGCAAAATAGTTTCAAGATAAACTCTTTTAAAGTTTTAACAGCACTGTAATTTTACCTGATACTTCTTTACAAATGTGCGTGTAACTCTGAAAATAATAGCAGGATAGGCTTGAAATTCTCTGTGTGTGTTCTTTAATATTTGTACACTTCGAAAAAAAATTTAAAAAAAAATGATTTTTCCAAAATTTTAGACTTAAATACCCCCTTAAGTATCTAGGCCAAGACTATTTTTTATAAAATTTGAAGATATTACAGTTGATTAAATATGTCGAAAGTTTCCGACTGTACCTAGATGTAGGCGATTGCTAATGATTGTCAATATTTAAATATGTATTTTATTACTTAGATCGAAAATTCAAATAATAGAAATTCTAGTCTGAAAAATAAAAAATATATATTTCTAACTTGAAATTAAAAAAGGATACGTATGTAGAGTTTTTGGGAAACTCGGAATACAGAATTGTTCAACTGATTATCGAGAATCTTTAATTCTTTTTCCGTAAACCATTGTGGAATTTTCGAAGAAGATTAAAAGTTTTGGTCACGTCCTGAACATTTTAGGATACGTGGTGTTTGGTAAACCAGGCTTTAATAGGCTTATTAAAAAGTACCTTTTTTTACTTTTACCTATACCAAGGTACTGGAAATTTTTGCCATTTACCTTGTACTTTACCTAGGTAAGAAAAATGAGAACCTTTCAAATCACTGCCAGCAACCAACAGTACTTGTCAGCTGCGTACACCCCAAAAGTAAATGTCGCAGTAAAGCCTTACGTTGGCTTTCCTTCCAACATTTTTGTATGAATATTTTACTTTACCTCTCGTTACTTCACAATTGCGTAGAGGCCTTTACCTAGCAGTATCCCTCCAACTGATTAGCCCCAGCATTCGGTTTCCTCTAAGAAACACCCAATCAAATTTGTTCATTGTTCTCGTAGTTCTTTTATATTATATATAAAAAAAAAAATTAAATCCATTGATTAACACACGCAGCTAATTATAAAGTTATAGATTATTCTGACAAGCATATATAATTTATATTGCTTATTAATTAGTTACTGCATTGCCTTCATAATTTAATAATCGGGATTGAGAGTCTTGCGGCGTTTAGTGATCTTAGCATAGTTATCCTGAAGGGGTGGCACTTGCTCTTGCACTGGATCGGACTGTGGAACATTCAGTTGGATTAGCTGACTAATAACCAGACGTGGTATGGGTGGTTGTTGGGCTTTAAGCATTAGATCGGCATCCAAACATTTGATAAGACCGTCATCGCGATGGCGTGTATTACGCAAGCTGCTCTTCGTGATAATCAGACCATTCCGGAATTGGTAGTGCACTTGCAGCAGATACTCCCGCAAGTCTGCAAATGTGTGGACTGTACGGAACCGCTGCATGTCGTTGCGGTGAAAGTTATAGCAATGCTGTATGTACTCATCGAATCCGCCCACCTGTTTTTGCTCGCAGAAGTGACAGGAAGTAAACTTGTGATAATGATCCAGCATGTGACGCAACGTTTTCATCTCCCCTGTGGAGGCGTACATGCAGAAGAAGCAATGAAAGATCACATCATCGGTCAGGGTGCGGAAACATAACTTCTCTGCATTTCTATGCTTTACATGGAGATGCTGAACCATGGCCCGACGACTCGGCGAAATGACAGTGCACATAGCACACTGATGATACTCATTGTTTAGCTCCCCGGCACCGAGTTGCTTCAGGGCATCCAGTTCGGCATCTGTAACGTTCTTTAGATCGTAAGGCAGATGACCCTCGCTGCTTATATGCACAGCCAAGTCCCACACGCTCTTATAGCGATATTCGCAATATGCACACTCCTCCGGACGGCGTACATCACAGGCAACCATCTGCCGCATGCCATGCACCTTGTTTAGATGATCTTCGAGTAGTGTCTTGGCATTGCCACGGAAGTTTTTGCATTCGGGACAAAGTAGTTGGGACTGCACACGGAAATAGAAAGGCTGATCCGGATGAACTACAGCCCAGTGATGGGTTCGTAAGTCCATGACGTCGCTGCTGGTCTCCTTGCAATGACAGCAAGCGAATTTATTCTGGCAAAATGAAATAAAGGTAAAAAAAACGAGAAGGCCAAGCTAACTTCGTCTGTGCCGAAGTTTTTAAACCCTTGCAAATGCTGTTTTTGAAATGTCAGAGTTTAAGAACGCTTACATAAAAATCTAAAAAAATTTTAACTAAAACCCATTTTCCGACAGATAAGCAACTGATTTTGACCAAATTTCGCGAATCTTTTTGAAAACATATCAAAATAACAATCGCGGAGTTTAAGAAAGATAAAATTTAAAACAGAAAAGATTTTTCTCACTAAGACTCATTTTCCGACCGATCGGTCCTATGGGCAACCATAAGATATAGTCACCCGATGTCGATCAACTTTTTAAAATTAGTTTGAATGCGTTTCATATTAAGAATCACCGACTTTAAGAACGATTTACTTGAAAACAAAAAAGTTCTTTTCACTAAGACCCATTTTCCGACCGATCGGTCCTATGGCAGCTATAAGATATAGTCATCCGATTTTGACCAAAATTTGCAAATCTGTTTGAAAGCATATAATATTAATAATGGCCGAGTTTAAGGCCGCTAACATTGAAAACAAAAAAGTTTTTCTCACTAAGACTCATTTTTTGTCCGATGGTTCCTATGGCAGCTATAAGATATAGTCATCCGATCCGGTCGGTTCCGACATATTAGCAGCGTGCAGTAAAAAGAAGACTCTGTGCAAAATTTCAGCTCGATAGCTTTAAAACTGAGAGACTAGTTTGCGTAGAAACAGACGGACAGACAGACGGACAGACGGACAGACAGACAGACGGACAGACAGACAGACGGACGGACAAAGCTCAATGAACTCAGCTCGTCCCCCTGATCAAGAATATATATAGTTTATGGGGTCGGAAATGAATATTTCTATGCGTTGCAAACTTCTGGGCAAAATTATAATACCCTTTGCAAGGGTATAATGAACATTCCCATGTGAGCATCCTACTTACACAATTCTCGCCCGTTTCACTGGACTCCTCTACCAGCTCCTCTACAATCGCCTCTACCGTCTCCTCATTAGAAGACACCAACTCTACTTCGGCAGCATTTCGGGGTTTATTTGTCTCCTCTTCTGCGTTCTGCAGCTGTACCAGTTCAGGATGTTGTGCCGTTTCCTCTTCAACTTGACCTAGCAGTTCCAAACACACTGGATCGGGCAGATCGTTGGACACACGCTCAAACTGCACCGGTAATTCTACGTTGGCCAGTAAGTTGGTAGCTGCTTGAGATTCTGCGGATGCCTCACCCATCTGTAATGGCTCTTTTTCTGCCTCATCGGTTTGGTAGGCCTGTCGTATGGCTTCCATTTTGTGCTCATGAAAATGTCTCTGCAGAGTCATTTTGTCTCCGGACTTAAAGTCGCATTCCCCACAATGTAGTTGACTATTAAATATTCCGGATCGGGGCAAACTATGCGCTTCACAGTGACGGTAGTACATTTTGGTGCCCTGACGCCGCTTTATCCACTCCTGAAGCAGCTTGTCATGGAACTCCTCCATTTGCTTTTTGCCAAACGAAAGCTCCACAACGGCCAACAAATAGTTGCCGTCTTTTTCTTTCTCCGCATCCGAAGTTGCCGTAGTGGCTGGAAGTTGAAGAAACTGCAGTTGACGCTTGGACATCTCAAATGCCTGCTCATGCCGACTGCGCATGTGGTATAGCATGATGCGACGATTCACTGTAGTGGTCAGGCAAATGCTGCAAAAAATTGTATGGCGCGCATGGAACTGCTGAAGATGGCGAAGCAGACCAGTCGGTAGTTCGCACGTCGCGCAATACTTGCACTTGACCTGCTCCGTATCCTGATTGTGACTGTTGCGTATGTGGTAGCGAATGTGATCGACGAACTGCTCCTCTGTTAGTGACACGCTGCAGCCTTTGTACGGACAGCTGAAGAGCTTGTCATCTGAGTGTTGGAAATAAAAGAATCAAGTAACTTTAAAAATATTCCAGTTAACACTTACCACTTAAACCTGTGAGTTGGAGTAGTTCAGTCACCAGCATTGAAATGGGTAGCGGCGGAGCGATCGAGACAGGCACTGCTGCAGACACTGTACTTAGACCAGGCGAGGACGAAGGGATTGAAGACAATTGGCTAAGTCCTCCCCGCTGACTGAGCACTTCACGACTTTGCTGGGTTATATCAGACTTCTTATCCGCGTTCTTCTCCAGCTCACTCTGGGGGGCCAGCTCGTGCACCATTACGCCATGGTGCACATAGTCATTAATATCCACTGCCATATGCGGACAATAGGCACACTTCAAATAATCATTGCTACCAAAGCTGTAGCTGTGGCATTTCATATGCTGTTTTATACACATCACCGAGTGGGCACAATAGGAGCACTTTGCGGCCATGCAACGAAAGCGATCAGCCTCCAGATTGCTCCGCGGCTCCTCCGTCAGATGCTGCGGCGGGAGCAGGACAGCCGGCTCTATAGAGATATTGATCTGAGCCGTACTCTGATCGTTGTCCAATCGCTGGCTGAGCACAAGGTCACCCGCAGCAGCGGGAGCTTGAGTGTTAATTGTTGAGGCCAGACTGAATACCTGATTAATGGCCAGACCCAAGCCTGAGATATGGTTGATGACTGCCGGCTGCGGTTGTGGCACCCGTTGAATAGGCTCCGAAACTTGAGAATTTGGTGGTGGGTTGGCACGGAGAAATTTCGATAAGCCGGTCGCTTGAACAGGCGCAAAGTCTTTGAAGGTAGTGGGATCTGAAGAAGAAATTGAAAGTGAATGTGAAGGTGGCGTAGATGGTAGACTAGGGGCAGCTGCAACTGCTGAAGCCCGCAGCGTACAGGCTCTTCTCCCGGTGGCATATATAACATCTTCAGCGAAATACATCTGGGCAATGTCCTCATTCAGTTTGTCCAGTTCCGAGCGCTTAGGACGACGAACTTTGGTTCGAGGAGCATCAGTTTCCGGTTCTTTATTTGCAGTAGTTTTGTTTAGTTGGGACAAAGCTTCAGTGACATTCGCTTCTGGGGTGTCTACATGACGTCGCTTCGCGACCGCTGGTTTGGCCAGAGGAGGTCTTCCGCGCTTTCGCTTGACCACAGGAGCAGCTGCGACTGGAACCGGGCTTTCCGCCTCAACATTATCCATATCTGGTTTATTAGTAGTCCTGGGTTTCGGTCCCGGCTTGCCAATTCCCCCAACTTGAGACTTTTTCTACTTAACAGCGTCTCATTATAGCACGCCTTTTGGCCGCGTGTACTTCGTTTGCCCGTTATAATATTTTGTGTGGACACACTACAATTGTCGTTGTTTTTTTGGAAAAGATTTGCCATTCTCTTCGCTCGTTGCAATTGAAGTTTCTCCTGTCGAATTTTTTCCTTTGACCGATCCTCATTAATTGAACTGCGTCGGTTAAAAAGTTTTGTCTTGTCCACCAACGGTATACTGGCTACAGGAGCCATAGAACGACGTCGCAGAATGGGCTCTAAAACAGGCAATGGCGGAGCAGGATAGTCCTCATCGTCATTATTCATCGCATCATCATTTAAATTGTTTTGCTGTTCACCAGGTTTTACCACCATGGTGTGTGCATTGGGACCTACTACTATTTTCAGTTGAACTATTTTCGGCCTCGTTTCCCCTTCTTGTGCATTCTCATTGCTACTCGAACGATTTTCTGTCGCGTTCGGGGTCCTCTCACAGTTTATCGGGTGAGTTATATTCTGTTGAGTATCTATAACAAGTGGTGACTCTTCCCTCTCCTGGTCCCTATTCTTATCCGGTACTTTAAGTGATTTGTGGTGATGTGACTTTTCCGTTTTCTGAGAGTCTTCCGACTTGTGTTGAGACTTATGACTATTACTAGTGCTATTGTTGCTCTTTAAGATACTCTGGTGTTTTTTTTTGCTCTTAAAGCTATCTTTGTTTATATGTTTATATTTTTCTTGATCTCTATCCTTAGAGCTTTCTTTCTGTATGTCTTTATCTATATCCTTTCCGTCATCAGAGGATTTCCTTGAAGTCTCCTCGTTTGCTGTTATGGTCGTCTTTTTGGGTATGCGAAAGTCTATCTTCTTGACGGGTGCCCCCATTATTACATTGCGAAATGAGGTGTCTAGCTTTTCCGGTCGACATTTTTCATCTTGTTGCCTTTCTTTTTCGGCTACCTCTAGTTGTCGTTGTTTTTTGGCCTCCAGTTGTTGCTTTTCGGTCTCCAGCTTGCGTTGATGAGCTTCGGCTCTAGATTTCGCCTGGCGATGCTGTCGATAGGTGAGAGGCACTTTCTTATGATGTCCACCGCCCCTTTGGTGGGAGTTGCTCTTTCGGTAACCGGAAGATTCTCCACCTCCGATTGCGACTGTCGGTGGAGGACGATTTCTCTGACCATTCCAGCTCAGATTTTTGTAAGAGTATTTGTTTTTCTGATTACTCCAAGAGCTACTGTCTTTATAAGTTTTATGGCTTGATGAGGGGCGACGAGGATTACTAGAATATTTGCTGGACCAGTTTTGAGAGCGTAGGTCAAGCGACTCTTGGATATTATAGCATCGCGGATCAGATGTGTTAATCTCATTGGAGGGACCCGTGGCCGCGACAAAAGAATGCGAGTTGAGGGCCCCACCAGCGATAATTGATACATAGAGATGCGTCACTTCGCTTTATCAAACTTGGTACTGATAACGATTGAGTGGCGACGTTGGGTCGTACCAACAAAATACACGCGAAATTGAAATTCTCTCATTTCGCTCTCAGAGAACCCGAGCAGCATTGCGAGTTGAGAGAGGACAGCCGAACGCAGGACAGCGTGGCGGTAAAAAAAAAAACAAAAACAACAAAAGAACAACAAAGATACCTACACGCATTTATATGTATGTGTATGTATGTGTCTGCATTTGTTTTCATATTTGTCGTGGTCAGGCTTCGAAGGGATTTTTGATATTTTTCTTCTTTTAGGTCTTGCTTATGAATGTGTGTGTGTGTGCAGCCACATTAAAATGTATGCGCGGAGCACTTGTCATGAAATTCATTGACCTGCCTCAACTTCATTAGTTTTGGCAATTACAAATAAACGCAATAACATAACCCATATTTTATTTAACAATCATGCTCATTTTTAAATAGCCTAAATAATATTTATGCAATTACATATATACATAATTATGTAATGTCGAACATTACAACTAACATAATCTTACAAACATTGTACATTTATTTCCCAATTCCATTTCTTTAATTAATTATTCTTCGCAATACCTGCAGGAAAGTTTCATATTTTTAATAAAATTTTTTATTTTTATATTTTTATGTGTATTTACGATATACATACATAAGTTATTTGCTTATGAAAATTATAATATATTGCATGCTTTGAAATCGAACAGCTAAAGTGCCCTGAATTATTTTAATAGCTGAGAAACGTGTGAGTAAGAATGCAATGCAAAAAGAATCATAATCACAACAAACAACAAAATCACAACAAAGATCAAAACCACAGCAGAGACAGCTGTCTAGCCGAGGCAACGCAGTAAATGACTTCTTATGCATGCGTCGCTCATGAGAGTAGAGAGCTTTTCACAAATTGTTTTTGCAAATTTTAATTTGGCACTTGTGGAGTAATCAACACTGACTGCAACATTTTAAGACTGTGACGAAATGTCGGGTGCAAGCAATCGCCATTGCGTAGTTCAAAATTGCAATCAGCCTTTTTCAAGGCTATTTAAATTTCCTGAAAATTCGGAATTGCTCTCCAAATGGAAAGAGAATTTGGGAATAGAAGGAAATATTTCTTCTAAAATGAAAGTGTGCGAAGTTCATTTCGAAGAAAGCGCCTTTGGAAAGTCAAATATAAAATACAATGCTTTGCCAACGAAATTGTTAGGTAAGTCTAATTCTAGTGCTGGTCAAGCGCTCCCTGCCTAAAACGCAAATTTCTTTTTGTATTCAGTTTTATTCAGCTACTAATTGAACAAAAATAAAATTTTTTATAGGTCGCGAACCAATTAATTTATTCTTACCTAATAAGAAAAAAAATTGGAGAGAATGCTGCATCGTTTCATGCGAAACCAAAGGTGGTTCTGGAAAAAGGCTGTTTAAATTCCCTGAAAATGTTGACGATAAAAATACATGGCTATTGGCGTGCAACATGGACTTAAACATAAAGCAACAATTGTTTATTTGCGAAGATCATTTTCAACCAAAATATTTGGGGTCGAAAAAATTGTGGAACGGAGCTGTTCCAGAGCTTCATTTAGAGTCATCATGTACTGACAACGGTAACAATACACCACCCGTTGTGGTGGAATCAGTGGAGCAGTTTTCTCTTCATATTCAAGGCCAAAACATCATCACGGATATTTCTTTTGAAGAGTTTGAACGTTTTTCAATATTAGAAGAACAAAGACAAGAATTGATGCAAGATAACATTTTGGAAGATGGAATGTGCACATGCGCTTGCAATCACGAGTATGCAAAAAAGCAAAAGATATACCAGACTATGCTGCAAAAACAAAATGAAGAAAATGAAAAATTAAAAAGCAGAATTGAAGTGCTGGAGAAAGAGCTTTCTGCTGTACGTGAGTCGGCTATTTTTCCTGATGAATGTGCCAGTCACGATGCATTAACATTTGCTAAGATGATTACAAGCAAGGCGAACAAGCATTACTCTAGCGAAGAAAAAGATATCGGGCAGTATTTTGTATATGAATCCAGTAAATTATATCAAACTATGAAGGAAGACTTTGAATTTCATTTACCGTCATTGTCAACGTTGATGCGATCTCGACTTGTAAAATTTGTGAAACCCGGTATTCACGAAAACTACCTTAAAATGTTTGCTCCTGTTATCGAAAAAATGCCTGAAGAACAAAAGACGTGCATCTTAATAATTGACGAAGTAACTATAAGACCTGATTTACAGTACAACAAATCAATGGACACAATCAATGGCTTCACCGACTTCGGAGATGGAAAACGTACTAAGGAAATCGCAAAGAAAGCTACTTTTATAATGATGAAAAGTCTTTTCGGAAAGTGGAAATTTATTATAAGTTATTATCTATCGAGCAGTGGATTAAGTGGAAGCCAGCAGAAGGACATTGTTTTGGAGAATATTAAAAAAGTCAAAGAGCTTATAGATTTGCAGGTTGTTGTTGTTATTTGTGATCAAGGCCAGAACAACGTTTCAATGTTTAACCAATTAAAGGCAAGTAAAGATGACGTGTCCTTCCATTTTATGGACGAAGAGATATATTTAATGTTCGATTATTGTCATTTGCAAAAATCTTTAAGAAATACGCTGCAAAAATGGAATTTGAAAACTCCCGATGGAATCGTCGATTTTAAATATGTTCGCGAAATGTTTGATGTCGACCAATCCAATCCGCATTTTAAAGTTTGTCCGAAACTGACTTTATCACATATAGAGCCGAATAATTTCGAAAAAATGAATGTTTCGAGAGCTACTCAAGTTCTAAGTAACTCAGTCGCAGCTGGTTTGACAATGATGATGAAAATGGGACATCTGAGTGAAGAAGCAATGCCAACGCGTAATTTTATTAAACTAGCAAATGACTTGTTCGACTTACTTGATTGCAAATTTTTGGTTAATCAAAACCCCTTAAAACGTCCCCTTGGCCGAAACGACACTGAGAAAATTGAAAAGCTTGAGCAAATGTTGGACTATATGTCAAAAGTAGAAGTTATTTCATCAAAAGACACAGTAAAATGCATTAAAGGGTATTGTTTGACGTTAAAAGCCGTCCTACGGCTTTGTGAAAAAATATTTAAAACTATGCCAGCCATTAACTTTATTTTGCTTGGAAAATTAAACCAGGATGCCTTGGAAAATTTCTTTTTTAAAATTCGCTCCACCTTGGGCTCAAATACCCATCCTACTGCAAATGAATTGCACTATATTGTTGCTCGACTAACTTCAACAGGAATTATGCGACACAAATACAGCAACAAGTACGGAAATTGTGACGTTGACGAAGATATGATGCTGTCCTTGGGAGACGTTACCGATAAAGATCTTGCTAATGCAATTCAAACGGACATAGAAGAGGATACCGTAGCTAGCGGTAAGCCACACGAATCAATTCATATCACATTGGAGGATTTAAACGTTGACGTGCCTGATGAATATTTCAGTACCGAACAACTGACTGTAGTCCAGGTACAACGATATGTAGCGGGATATGCTATATATCGAAAATTTATATGCAAATTAAATTGTGAAGCATGCATAGCTCTTGCAACAAATGACGGAATAAATCCACTTGATCAGTCGACATCACTGATTTCAATTAAAAACTACACAGGTAATGACCAAGATTTACGCCTCGTAAACCCAAGCGAAGAAATTTTTAAAATTTTTAAACAGCACATGGTCTGGTATAAGACAGCCTTTTCTCAACATTCCCATGTAAATGGAATTAGAAAAAAAATATTTCAGGCAATTTTCGATCGAACGAATCTGGAGTTTGAGACTTGGTTTGATCCCACAAACAAATGCTTCGAACATCGAAAGAACATTTTGGAGTTTTTAATAAATGTTCTTTTATTCAAAAATTCTAAATGGTTGGCTGGCATTTCAATGATTTCTTCAAAACGACAACTCACAAGTCGCGATTTAAATTCAAAAAACAAAAAACAAAAACTAAATATCGCATAAAGGAATTTATAATTTATAACATAGCTTGTCGGACTGGCTAAAAAATCCTCCCCCACCGGGTCAGAGATTTTCCGGTTATTTAGTTTTAAGTTTTTCGTATAAATTTTTACTTTAAGATATTTTTCTCTCTATCTCAGTTTTTTTTTTTTTTTTAATTTAATATATTATCTTTTTTTTTTTCTCCTTTCTTCCTACTTAACTGTAGGTTTTGGTTTTTTTCTCTCTCTCCCTCTTCTCGATCTTTATATTATTAAAGTTTTTGTTAGCTCTAATAACGTCTCTGACTACAATTGGCTGTGAATAGGGGCATAGCTGGCCGGACGGGCAAATAAAATTCCCCCACCGTGTCGGAGTCGTTATTAGTTTATTTTGTAATTTTATTAGATTTTCTTTGATAGGCTTCATTAGCTCATAAAAATTTTTGTAACGTATTTAAATTTTCGTTGACAGCCTTTTTTTGTCAACTCTAAATAAATAAATGAAAAAATAAATAACACAAATTATATTTATATATTAATTACATATATATTAACCATTATTATATTAATTATATATATATAACGAAAAATAGTACATGTAGATATCTATGTATGTATATCGTAAATACACATAAAAATATAAAAATAAAAAATTTTATTAAAAATATGAAACTTTCCTGCAGGTATTGCCAAGAATAATTAATTAAAGAAATGGAATTGGGAAATAAATGTACAATGTTTGTAAGATTATGTTAGTTGTAATGTTCGACATTACATAATTATGTATATATGTAATTGCATAAATATTATTTAGGCTATTTAAAAATGAGCATGATTGTTAAATAAAATATGGGTTATGTTATTGCGTTTATTTGTAATTGCCAAAACTAATGAAGTTGAGGCAGGTCAATGAATTTCATGACAAGTGCTCCGCGCATACATTTTAATGTGGCTGCACACACACACACATTCATAAGCAAGACCTAAAAGAAGAAAAATATCAAAAATCCCTTCGAAGCCTGACCACGACAAATATGAAAACAAATGCAGACACATACATACACATACATATATATGCGTGTAGGTATCTTTGTTGTTCTTTTGTTGTTTTTGTTTTTTTTTTTACCGCCACGCTGTCCTGCGTTCGGCTGTCCTCTCTCAACTCGCAATGCTGCTCGGGTTCTCTGAGAGCGAAATGAGAGAATTTCAATTTCGCGTGTATTTTGTTGGTACGACCCAACGTCGCCACTCAATCGTTATCAGTACCAAGTTTGATAAAGCGAAGTGACGCATCTCTATGTATCAATTATCGCTGGCCCCACTAAGGGATTGCTCGCCTGAAGAACTATGCTGCACCTCCAAGCCGAAAGTTGGACGCTGTTGTAGATTCAAATTAAGTGGTGCACGAGCATTCATCCTAGGCACTGAGACACTCGGAGTGCTGGAGGACATATCATTTTTTGGCCAAATAAAGGATGTCATCTTTGGCGGCGGTGGTACTGGGGAGGACGTTCGTATGTCGGCCGACGATACTGCTGCATAGTTAGGCTTTCTACCGCGCAAATCATTGCCGTTCGAGGCCAAACGGAGCAGCCCTTCTTGAAGCACGGCGGCTGCTAGCTTCTTGCGGGCCTCCTCGAAAAGTGAAATATTTGGTCGAACTGCCTCAGCGGATTGACTGGGGGGTGAAAGTGGAGCACTTGGGTTCGAGAGTCGCAATGGCGGCTCAGGTAGCCAATTGCTTCGACGGTCAAAATCTGGCTTATCAGCAACAGAGAATAACGTGTTAGCAGATGAGAAAGTAGGTTTGCTGCTGCGGCACATAAAATCTGGCTTAGAGGAGGCTCCTTCCGTCAGATCTATGATTGAGCAATGAGCTGGAGCACTAGGTTGGAAACGCAGCAAAGTATCTGGTATGTCTGCAGCAGCGGCGGTGCGGGCGTCCCCTCGTTTTATGAGTGAGCTAGGAACCGTAGAACTTGGGTTACTACGACGAACGGTATTAGACTCCTCTAGTTCTCTTAATGAATTATTAAAGAGCACACCAGTATTGCCAGTATTACCAGCAGCTCCATCTAGTTTTAAACGTGAACAAGAGAGTGTGGCATTTGAGTTATTTAGCTGCTTGGTTGCAACAGGAGTTCTAGGACTTGATTTAGCAGCGAAAGTGGGTGCGTGTAGTTCAATGGATGTGCTGGAGGCACTGGGATTGGATCGACGCAAGGGGTCCTGGTCCAGTCTATCTATAGTTTTTTCAAGGTTTGCTTTTGGCACCAAATCTGCCTTACCAGCAGCAGCGGCATTGGAGACTTTAACTAGTTTTTTGGGTGAGCAAGGAACTGGAGGACTTGGATTGATAAGAGCGCTGAGTTTGGCGCGATCCATTGACTCTCCGTTAAGTCCAATTTTTTCTTTAGCTTGGTGTATTTTGGAATTGCCTCTTACACCGGATTCCGCCGTTTCAGAAGCAGAGCGACTTAAGGGTTTGTCATCTAGTCTCACTTTAACTTTCGCTGGATTCGCTGCAGTCACAGGTTTCGAGGTTTCATCCGGTTGCTCACTGTCACTTATGTCGATTACCTCGCTCGGAATAAGCATCTGTAAGCCAGTCGAATTAGTTGCATGTTATAAAGCTATAGATTGATTAGACCCCGCGCCCCGTTCCTAAGACTATAGTGTACTTACCGAGCTGAATTTTGATTTAAGTCTGTCAACTTCTCTCTCTATTACGTCCAAGTGCTCCATGGAGACAGTCCTGTCAAAGAGGACGGATTACAATTATAATAATAGTAACTTTGAATATAACTACTTACTCTTTTCGGAGCAGCAGCAACATCTTCTCCAGCTTCTGGAACAGCTCGTCTGTGATTGTTGACCGATGGGTACGCATCACATAGCGAATAAACGGCACAAATGTGCGAACCTTCTGCAGTTTAGTATTGGCCTCCACAACGCCGACCAACACCACATTATCGTCGGTATCTGACATATTGTGATTGGAGGGTCCCTTCTTCAAGAATTAAATATCTGAAATTAAAAAAAAGTCACATGAAAAACATATGAAATATAAAACAAGTTAAGAACTTATTTTAAAGTGTAAAGAAAGTGTTTTGAAAAATGTCAAAACTCGTATTTTCTCAGTACATGAGCTCAAATGGAAAATAATTTATTAATTCTAAACAAGTTCGTCACTCTGAACCCGAATTTAATTCTAAAAACTCCATATCTTTAATATATAATAATAATTATCTTAAAATTTTACCTTACAATGCATAAACTGCCTAATTTTATCCCTTTTTGGTGCATTCAAATTTCGTAGAAATCAACTCATTTGGGAATTTCTAATCTCAACATACAGTTGTACTTGACCAAATCTATACATAATAATAATAATTTAAGCATTTCATGGTTTATAAGTTCATGATCGATCCGCAGAGTGTGGCTGATTTGTATGCAATTTTTTAATTGAATGAGAGAATTCAGCTGGATCGACTGGATTTTTAAGGAAAACAGCTTATAATCAATAATCTCGTTGACCAGCACACATCAACCATCAAAAATAAATCATCAACCAACAAAAAAGTGGTGAACGTGTTTTATAGAAATTTCAGCCAACAAAGACATCGATATTTTTTGACAACAAACAGCTAAATAAAATTTAGAACAAACTATTTAATTTATATGACCGTCGTCAATAGCACCAACTGCTCCTGGAATCCCCCTTGAATCGCCTAAAAACTTTGTTAGCCATTTAATGTTTGTTGTAAGCGCAGCAAGAATGTACACATCAAACTCGAATATCTGATGGCCAGATATTTCTCCTATGTCGAAACGGTCGTTTACCATTAAGAAGTACTGCTGTTTTGCCAGCACCCAAATAACATTACGCCGGTTTTCATTAAGGGTTACGTGTGCAATCAGTTTATCCAGGGCCACGCAAAGAAGGGTCTGCAAATGTTATTTTCAATAAAGTATTCAATGGGCAATGAGCTGAGAGGCCTTAACGATGCACGGAACATAATGAAATAATCCTTAAATTTGTCCATTCTATATTTTTGTCACTACAATTGCGAACGAGGGTTTGCTTCTCAAGCTTTCCTCCTCCGCAACAACCAGCAAAGTCCTCAGAGACTTGCACGAATTTCCTTGAGATATAGGACTTGCGAAAACACGTCCCTCTGCCAACTCATTTATTAAAAACAGAGACGTTTCCACACTCATTTTGTCATTAAATTTTTTGCTGGCTAACAAATCACTATCAAGCAATTCTAACAAACTATTTCTACGATGTATTCACATCTAACACAATCACGAAAATTAGCAATTATGATTGCACGTCATGCCCAATCATCATGGACAATCATCGATTTGTGCTGGTGAACGCGCTCAATAATGCTTATATTACTAAATATATTTGTTCAAATTTGTTGTATTTTTCATAAGAATTACTTTACAATTCAACTTTTGTTAAAGCGAAAAGCACCCTATATTGTGGCCGATGAAACAGATTTCGATGATTTCTTCGCAAAAGTTCTCTGCTACATTGACAGTTCAAAGAAAAATTAGAGGGAAATTGGAACTCTTAAAGCCGTAACGAGGCCATCAAACCTTAAAATATCTGATTTTAGATTTTTGATAAATTCTCTATAAAATACACTGAATTTTTTGAGCCATGTTGTGCAAAGAACTTCACATGTTAAAAATCGTATGGAAAAAAGTATTGTGCATACCCTGCAGAGAAATTGTCAACTAGTAACAAAACAAAAACTGCCCTACACCTAGTTGGAATGCTAGTACAATTTAACTGGTAGCAAAATAGCTAGATTCGGGTGAGTTGGGCAACAACAAATATTAGCTTCCGAAAGCATCCACACAGGAATTTATTCGACGAACAAATTATTATTAAAACATTATTTGCTTGAAAATCTCAACGAGTAAACATAAAAACATCGCAGCGAAAACTAACACAATCATGTAATACGATTCAATTTACTGAAGATGGAAAAGTATACGGGTGGGTAAAGTACTTGTTTTACGATGCAATATACTATTGATAGAGAAGTATATGGGTTGGTAATGCACGTGCATTACAGCCTATATGAGTGGGTAATGATGTAGTAATGCAGTGGTTTTTATATTACTTTATTTTAAATGATTTTATTTGTTATTCCTTGATAAATAAAATTTTTGTTTTAACAAAGCTTTAAATTAGTGGTGGGCAAGCCCTTGCTCCCAGTGTTTCCAATGCTCCTTACCAGGTTTTTAAATGATTTAAATACTCAGCTTCAAAGACCAAAACAATCCATAGTAACAGTGCTGTCAACCATTGATGGCTTTAAAAAGAAAATGGTCATTCTTCAAAGTGATTTACGAATAAATTGTTTGAATTATTTCCCTTGTTGCCTTGAGCTGTTCACACAAAACTCCACCCTTAGTTTTGCATCATATTTTGTGGACGTACAACGAATAAGGGAATTATTTGACTCACTCAATTAGTTTATATGCTAGCCCAAAAGATATAGATATCAGAAGCCAAGATTCAAAATATCAATTAGAGCTCTGCGATCTTCAATCCGATTACCAAGTGCTGGCATTTACAGAATCTGGATATGATTTTTGGAAAAAGTTATCGGATGAGAAATACCCCATTCTAAAAACGGCAATGCTGAAGTTGGAGTCGACTTTTGCAAGCACTTATGTGTGTGAAGCTGCATTCTCCCACATAAAACATATAAAACACGCATATAAAAATAAGCTTTCTGATATAAACCTTCTAGATCTGCTGCGAACTTCACTAAATAAAGAAAAAGTAGACTTTGACAAATTAATAAATGAATGTATGAATAATTATACATAAATATAATTTATTGAATGAATAGTTCTTCATAAATAATTATTCATTTATAGTTAAATGAATGTCTTTTAATGAGTTAAACTCTTTTTTTTTCAGTGTAAACTTCTTTTTTTTTCGCTTACAAGCAGCCGACGCATCGGGTGTAGTGTGCTCGATTGCGACACGCTGGATAACGTATGTTTTTCTGTTGTTGTTGGGCTGCTCCCAAACTCAAATATCCTGCCCACCGCTGCAGTCACTGCTACACTTACACATTTGTTCTGCATACAAATACAAATTTAGACAATAGAAGAAATGTCAAAAAACGCTTATGGATGAGGGGGGAAAGCACATAGGCGAACGAAATAGACATCGGCTCGTGTATGGCACGATTAGTTGTTTCAGTTTTTTTCCGAAAGCAGCGGACATAAACAGACTGTTCTAAGAAGCACACAAATGTCAACTCGCATTAAACTAGCAGCTGCCTGGGACAATTGTCACCTGCCTATGGCATGCCTGTGTAAAATGGACGACTTCATCACATTGATTTGGATAGGAAGTGCAACCAATTGCACGTTTTTAGCGACTGCTACATTTCTGATTGTAAACTAGACACTTTCCCTGCAAGGTAGCACTATTCACAGTTTCGCACCACACAACAACTTTCAACAACAACAACAGTCATTCCATCCTCGGTTGACACTTCTGCTTATTCGTCACTTATGCTTAACATTAATATTTCACTCACATTTTTTTTCTCAAATCACAAATCAAATGCACAACAAACAAAACACAACAAATCATTTAATACACTTACATTTAGCCTGACTAATGGGGGAATCGCCGCCGAGTGTAGTGTTACCATACTCACGCTGTGGCGTTTCCACCAGAGTTGCCAAATCTGCTTTTTTCCCGTCATTTCTAGCTTTTTTTGCGGGAAAAATTTAGAAACAGCGGGAAGCGAGATTTCTGGATTTATTTTTAAAATGATTTCCGTATTTTCAGCTTTATTTATATTTACGAGTCAATTGCAAGACTTATAAGCAATAGTTTGTCACCTCTGTCAGTCATTTATCGACCCTAATTGCCACTTCTAACGTTCAGGAAACAGTTATCTCAAAGTGCTAGCCATCGTTTGACAAAAATGCCAAAAGTTTGCAAGCAAAAAAGTCGTAAAGTCTGGCTGCAGAACCAAGAGTTTACTGCAGTTATTGCAAATGCACAATATGACAATGTAAACTTCACTAAACTTCAACTTAAAAAAATTTGATCATTTCCTCAGATAGTAATATTAATATAATACAAGCCGACGATTTCGAGAAATTTGTTTTCAAAGATTTATGCTTCATATGGATAGCGAATTGGAGAAATCTATTTGACACTGCTGCACAAATTTCTAAGTTAGACTTCTGAAGCAACTGAAGCTCAGGCACTGATCTACTTTTTGTATTTTCACAAAATTCATTGTATTCAGCAATTTAATTGATTTCAGTTTACGCCCAATACGCAGTTGTGAAGTAACGAGCAGTAACGAGAAGTTAAGTAAAAATCTCATACATCAATTTTGACAGTAGAGCAGACGTACCTGAAAATATTAGCATTCTTCAACAAATTTACATATTTTCGGTTCACAACATTCTACGACCAAAATAACAAAGCATTGTTACCATTTAGAACACTTGACTTGTCGCTCTCAGCCATCGAAACCTAACCTAACCTAACCTAACCTACCATTTTGAAAGTATTTAACAACGATAAAACTAAAGTTTTGGAGTAAAGTAATCGCGTCCAAAGCTCAGAAGGTAAGCAAACATTTTTTGAGTTAGCCGTGTTTGCGATTCAGATGTGGTTCTTGTCATGGTCCAACGCTGAAGTTGAGCGTGTCTTCAGTCAGGTTAATTTTACAATATATCAAAACTCAGAAATCTAAAAGAGTTGAGCACTATCAACTCAATATTATGTATAAGATATTGGATACAAGTGAAACTGAAATTAGAATATTCCATTAAAAATATTATATCAGTAGTTACAGGCGTTGACTATAAGGTCCTTCCTAGTAACCTAGCAACGACAAGGGTGAGTACGAGGCACTTCATCACTCTGATGATGTTTTAAATATATAATAGCATAAATAATAAGAAAAGCGATGCGCTTTTTTTCCACCTTTTTTGTTGAAACATACCGTTTTTGTTTCTTCTCCGTCCCGCCGAAAACGGATTTTTTTCTCGGCAACAATGACGAGCACTGGCAGCACTGGTTGCCACTAAGTTCATGGCGCTAGTGCTGACAATTTAACTATTTTAGCGGCTATCCCTTTTGGCTACATATTAAAAAAAAAAAATGCAAACTTATGCAATTTATCTCATTCTGCTAATACCCTTGTTCCACTGGCACATTGTAGAGGTCATTCGCTGGATGATCTAAATGACCGCATTCTTTCTGTGTATCTCTTCATAATAGATAAATGTCCATTCGCTAGGTCATCTGCGACGGATGATCAAGTCACTGTCATGGATGATCTAGCTACTGTCACGACATATAGCTATTTTCCGCTAAAAGGCTAGATTTTTCTATCGATATGCTATCGAAGTTGTCAATAGGAACAGCTACTCTGTCAATGGCTTTGCCATGGGAATTTAGCACAGTGGCAGAACTGTATTGAAAAGCGACTATGCACATGAGTTGTACATGGCCAAGGCAAGCGGCGATTGTTCCATTCGTTGTTTTAGAATGAAAGTGTAGTAATATTTCTTGTGTATGAATCCCGCAAACTACCTTTATCGTGGTGGGACTACCAGGAGAGCATACTGACATGTGGACAGCGAACTTTGATTTACAACTGCAGACGTAGCAATTCAACCAGCTGTTCTTTGTCTACGTTAGTGTGACCGTGAACAACAATCGTCAGTGGAGCAAGAAAAATCCACTTTTCGAGAATGTGATTGATTAGTAAATGCACGTATTTTTATACCCGTTACTCGTAGAGTAAAAGGGTAAACTAAAGTCGTGCAAATGTATGTAACAGGCGGAAGGAATCATTTCCGACCATATAAAGTATATATATTCTTGATCAGCATCAACAACCGAGTCGATATAGCCATGTCCGTCTGTCCGTCTGTATGACCACCTAGATCTCAGAGACTAGAAGGCTAGAGCAATTAAATTTGATATGTAGACTCCTATTGTCTGCACGCAGATCAAGTTTATTTCAAATTTTAGCCACGCCCACTCCCGCCCCCACAATAAAATATGTTGAATAACTCCCACAATTTTTAAGATATCGATTATATTATTATTATATAGTTGACCGATTTTCATCAAACTTGGTGGAATTGTGTAAAAGCATAGAAAACTTATAAATACGAGGTTGGGCACGTTCGCGTTGAAGACAAAAAAGTTTTTTGAACTAAAACTACTTTTTCGACCGATAGTTCCTATGGCAGCTGCTATAGTATGATATAGTCATCCGATCCGGCCGGTTCCGACAATGTGCAACGTCTTTGAACTAAAAGACTAGGCTAAGTTAGGTTGAGATGTCTAGGGACAGTAAGACTGTCCCTACACTTAGGCCAGGATAGGCCCATTGCGATACCATATAATTCCCTATTTAAGCCAGGCGCGGTTCCTCCCGACTGAACCATTGTGACAACGTTAAAAATTTCAGTCGAGACGGAATCTCTATCTCGGACATTTCCGAGCGGTTGAGCAGAAAAGGGAAAAAAATAAAAATAATAAAGAAAAGCGTTTGGGCAAGTTTAGGTGCTGCCCTTGGGAAGTATGTAAGTAAAGTAGTTATGGAGTTTAATAATGTTATTCATAATTGATTGCTTTTCTATTAGATCATTGCAAAGCGGCTTGGGCTTCATTGAAGGACAGCTTACGCTGCCGGAGTGCTAAGCACGCCAAGAAACAAACGCATCTCAGGGAGACGCTGATCAGTAGTTGAGTAAGCTCCATAAATTTCGCTTTTGCCAGACTGGTTGGTCTAAGCCAACCATTTTCAATTGTCTTTTACAGAAACCATAGCTTCTTGTATTAGGTGGCTAATGATGAGGAACTTTGGCCTAGCACTAAGAGATTTAATTGTGGATTCCGCATGTCGAACAGATGAGGTGCACAATCTCTTTATGGTCGGACTTGGGACTTCTTTGTTGCCGCAAGTCGTGAGCGGCATCTCCTAATATATGCCGTTGCATTAACAACAAGAAGCCATGGCCCAAACAGTCGATTCAGACCTTCCCCTAGTTGTGTCCATAGAGAACCATTTGTCTATTGGAGAAATTAATTGAAAAATTACAAAGAAAGGTCACGATGGACCTAAAATCATTTATTTTCGCTTGCGATTTACTTACGTTTAAAATCTGCCCCCTCTTGGATCTTTACTGCAAGAAAGGGTGCCTTCACTACCGATTCTTGCAAATCACATTAAGCGATTGTAGCAACTACAACAAAAATGGACAACAGTCCCAACCCCATAATATTGCATTTTTTGCCCTTTCTTGGGATTTAAGGGTGATGTGAAAAACTGATGACATATTTGGAATGGACAACCTATTCGGATATTTTTTCGTGTTGCCTTGTGTTATTTGCAATTGTCGACGGGTAAGTAGGAGGTGCAGGCCAGTCGGTCTAAAAAATCGCGAAATTTGCAAAACAGGCAGACAGACGGACATGGCTAAATCGACTCGGCTGCTGATGCTCATCAACAATATATATGCTTTAAAAGGCTCGGAGGCGGTTCCTTCTGGCTGTTACATACATTTCCACAAACTTAATACACTAATACATTAGCTGGCCCGGCGAAGATATCCAAGAAAGATATCGAAAGATCGAAAGATATTGAAAATACTTGAGTCGAAATGTAAAAAAAAAATATAGAAAACATATGACAACATCTATCAAATCGTTTGGTCATAATCATAGGTAATTTTTATCGTAAAAGTTATAACAGTTACGGTCCCTGATCGTTACAGATTATTCGGTCAACCTTTCGACTAGTTTGTTTTGTGCGGCGCACCCAGAAAAAAGATTTGCCTTAAATTTTAGGAAAATTGATTTTATTACCTACAATGTGATTTTCAGGCAATTTCATTTTAGGTAAAATGGACTTAAATTTCTGGTAATTTTCAACAGCTTTAGGTAATATTTTTTTCTGAGTGTATTATTATTAAAAATGCTCGGACACAGAAGATCTTTTCTTTCCCAACAAAATCGTAATGCTATTAGGGTTCGTAACATTACGAATCAATACAATGAGAAGGACGAGAAATCGCACGAGAGGAGCGCCGCGTGTGGCCCGAATTCGTGTTTCGCAAACACAAGAGCAAAGAGAGACAGCCCATGAATCGAATCGGTTGGCAATGTGGAATCATCGAGCTCATCTCACAGATCAACAACGAAAAAATCTTCGACGCGCAAAAAGAAATGCTTCAAGTGTTGCTTCATACGGCTATTATTACAGCTCGCATCTTTTCGTTCACATTGGTCCAATGGACGTTGTTTGTTGGCTTTGTGGCGCATTGAAGTTTGCTTCAGAAACGCCAGGACTGTATTGACTTAATGGCAAAGTGAAATTGTCAGTATTAACTCCTCCAACTAAGCCATTGCATTCATAGCTACGAGACGATATACCAGAATCACGACACTTTCTAGCGAATATCATAGCTCGTAAATAACTCTCAACCCTATTTTTAGTCCGCTCTGCTCACGTCACTGACCGAAAGATCTAAAAACAAATCGGGCTCGGGCTTCCCTCAACCGATTGTGTGCTGCAATCGCGCTCACAGATAAGTGGCAGTGGTTGAACACAAAGCACTTATCGGGCTGCCTGCAACCGAATAACAGGCCCAGGTCAGTCAATTAGTCATAAACTGTGAGTTTTTCGAAGACTAAAATGCAAAATGTTATTTTCAAAAGGTTGCGTGCGCTAGAACTAGATATAAGCAGAGAGAGTCAGTGTGAGAGAGAACGATAGAGCGCATATACTTTATCGCATTCATTCATATTATTAGCCGAGCATTACACACCGATGCATACATAAAAAGAAGACCTTTTAAATGCGTGAATTTTGCCAAAAGGTCCCAGTCAGACTTGAGTGGAAAAAAATATTTGTTTCTCTCCTCTCACAACCAATGAGAAGCAGTGACCGCTGGTAAAAGGTTGTTTTGGTACCTATATTCAATGTGCCGAGTGAAAAGTGTTATTTTATGACAAAGGCAAAGGGGGGACCGATTTTTGCGACCTCTGGCGAATACTCAAAAATACAATGGCTGTTTTCAAATGACTTCATTTGGGGCAGACATTATCCAAGAACACGGATTTAATCCGTCATTCAAGATTCAAGGCCAGATGCAACCTGTTGAAAATGCACAGCATAAATTCTAACAAATATTCTTAATGGGCAATATAGAGAAACAACTTAATCGGCGTCAAGAGATCCACACAGCGACTAAAAGAGTAATTCTTCATGATCTGCAGCAACTACTTCATGAATATGATGCATTGCTCAGGCAGTTTAAGAATGAATTGGGGCACATGCCCAATGATAACTACAAATTCGTGGTCAGCGCGGATTAACAACCAGCTGGAACACACGAACGCTTTTTAATGCTCCCTGTTCGAACTTGAACATGATATTCAACTCGGCCCACACCTAGTGTAAATGTCATATTTAAATAATTAGCCTATGTCATAAACATGCCACCTTTTGTAATAGCATTAAATATTAATAGCGGCAGTGACAAGGATCAGCCCAGCCTAGACATCACTTGAAGACGTCATCCGGTGGAAAGCAATTGACATGTATTGTGTGAAAAACCACCCTTGTGACCAACGCAGATCATTTACACACACGCAGCTATCTTACAAATACTGCCTTAGTTAAGAATAGAAATTAAGGGATGAGAAATTTCGAAATAAAAGTAGGATCATAATCTACAACCGTGCTGATTATATGTATTATTTTATACACTCCCATTTTACAAATTTCTTGATTTTTTTGAACATTTTATCTACACTTCCTACTTACCCGTCTATTTATCCGTTTATTTACACCTCTATTTAACCGTCTTTATGACAATCTAAAGCAGCGATATTCACAAGAACCCCTAGGGGGCGAAGGCATTTCGCTATTTACACGTATACGAGCCGAACGCATGCCGCAGCTGAGGAAGAGAGCGAAAAGCCTTTCAGACGCTGGCTAGCCTTTGATGCTGTCAGGTCGAAGCAAATTCACTGCGCTTTTTTTCCACACAATAATACACTCTCACTTTTTGGCCTCGCTCTCGTTGACCAACGCTGATCTAATGTCATATATGAATTTTGCAAATTTCGAGACTTTTTGGACCGTTCGATGTACACTTTCTATTTATCCGAATATTTTCACATCTTCATGACAATCAAAGGAAATAAAGAGAAACATTTGAAAAATGAAGAAAGATAATTAGAAAATCTAAAGAAATAAAAAGCACATTTCCGAGGATTCCGATGATTTCAACCGATATTCAATTCTATTCAATTTCCGATACGTCTTGCATTCACCATGAGGATTAACAAATCACAAGGCCAATCCTTGAGTGTTTGTGGTCTGAATTTAGAAAATGCATGTTTTACTCATGGTCAATTGTACGTGGCATGTTCACGTGTCGTCAAACCATCAGCTGTATTTGTTCTGGCGCCTGATAAGAAACAAAACGAGAGCGTAAGTTAAAGTCGGCTCTATCCGACTTCAATATACCCGTTACTCATGGAAAGAACTGTTTGATAGACTTCCTGTGTTCCTGAGGGGGGACAGCCGAATGGTATACAACATTTTCTTAGCTCGGCAATTTATCATCCGATCTTGATATCTTAACGAGAAAGCCAAGCTATCTTCTGCCGTCTTCTGTGCCGAAGTTTTTATACCCTTGCAAATGCTGTTTTTGAAATGTCACAGTTTAAGAACGCTTACATAAAAATCAAAAATTTTTCTAACTAAAACCGACAGATAAACATCTGTTTTTAACCAAATTTCGCGAATCTTTTTGAAAACACATCAAATACACAAACGTCGAGTTTAAGAACGATGAAATTAAGAACAAAAATAGAGGAAAGCTAACTTCGGCTCGACCGAAGTTTATATACCCTTGCAGCTTGATGGCGCCACTACTTTGAACATTTGCTTGACAGTTTGTTATATGGCAGCTATACGATATATTCATCCGATTTTGACCAATCTCCTCCTAATTGTGTGGAAACTGATCAATTTCACAACTGAAAGGAATAAAGGCGCTACCATTAATTTAATACCAAAAATTTTTCTCACTAGAACTTCTTTTTCGACCTATAGTTCCTATGACAGCTATATGCTATAGTCATACGATCCGGTCGAATCCGACATATTAGCAGCGTGCAGTAAAAAGAACACTCTGTGCAAAATTTCAGCACGATAGCTTTAAAAGTAAGAGACTAGTTTGCGTAGAAACCGACAGACGGACAGACAGACCGACGGACGGACAAAGCTCAATCGACTCAGCTCGTCGCCCTGATCAAGAATATATATAGTTTATGGGGTCGGAAATGAATATTTGTATGCGTTGTAAACTTCTGGGCAAAATTAGAATACACTTTGCAAGGGTATAAAAATTGTGGGAGGTATTCAACATTTTTATACCCTTGTAGAGGGTATATTAAAATTGTCGAGATGTTTGTAACGCAAAGAAGGAAGCATCTCCGTCTACATAAAGTATATATATTCTTGATCAGCATGACGTGCTAAGTTGATATAGCCATGTCCGTCTGTCCGTCTGTTTCTATGCTATCTCCTCCCTCAGTTTTAAAGCTATCTTAACCAAACTTTGCACGAAGTCTTTTGGTACAAATACGCTCCACTTTTGTCGGAACCGGCCAGATCGGATGACTATAGCATATAGCTGCCATAGGAACCATCGGTCGAAAATGTTGCTTTAGTGAGAAAAACTTTTTTGTCTTCAACGCAAACGTCCCCAAATCTCGTGTTTATAAGTTTTCTATTCTTTCACATAATTCCACCAAGATTGATAGGACAACTATATAGTATAGCTGCCAGAAAATTGGGTGTAGAAAATGTATATAGGAGGACTTGTAAAAATATGTACATTTGGGAGAATGTACATATTTGTGTCAGTGGAATCCGGCTACTAATTTATATAAGTCATACAAGCTACAATGGTATAAAAACTTCGGTCGAGCCGAAGTTAGCTTTCCTCTATTATTATACCCGTTACTCGTAGAGTAAAAGGGTATACTAAAGTCGTGCAAATGTATGTAACAGGCAGAAGGAATCATTTCCGACCATATAAAGTATATATATTCTTGATCAGCATCAATAGCCGAGTCGATATAGCCATGTCCGTCTGTCCGTCTGACCGTCTGTCCGTCCGTCCGTCTGTCTGTATGAACACCTAGATCTCAGAGACTAGAAGAGCTAGAGCAACCAATTTTGAAATGTAGTCTCCTATTGTCTGCACGCAGATCAAGTTTATTTCAAATTTTTGCCACGCCCACCCCCGCCCCCACAATAAAAAATGTTGAATAACTCCCACAATTTTTGAGATATCGTTCTCAAATTTAAATTAATTTGATCAAGATCGGATGATAAATAGCCGAGTTAAAAAATGTTGCATACTTTTCGGCTGACCCACCTCAGGCATACAGGAAGGCTATTAAACATTTGTTTCCATGAGTAACGGGTATATCGAAGTCGGTTAGAGCCGACTTTAACTTACGCTCTCGTTTTTTTATGGTGGGGGTGTGCGTGGCAAAAATTTGAAACAAAGTTGATCTGCGTGCAGACAATAGGAGTCTACATTTAAAACTTGGTTGCTGTAGCTCTTCTAGTCCCTGTGATCTAGGTGTGCAAACAGACGGACATGGCTATATCAACTCTGCTGTTGATGCTGATCCAAAATATATATATTTTATATATAAAGCGCTGAGCTATGCTTTCGCTAAAATCCATAATTCGACAATACTGGAAATAAAGCTCAAAGATGAAACCCTTATAATAATTCCCACCTATCTAAACTGCAACAAGTGGAGCAACTATGACTATGAATCCGTAGATGATGCACTTCAGCAACTCAACGCATCAAATGTAATGGTGTTAAGAGACTGAATGCACGCATCGGAAATAACCAAGCTGTAACCGAAAGTGAATATATGTCTTCTGGGTACGCAAACTGGCCAAGAGCTGCGATGGACACAAAGATAGATCGAAATGGCAAAAGACTGATCGAACTTTGTGAGTCCCACTACCTTACTGTTGTAAACGGCCGGACAATCAGTGACACCGAAGGAAACTTTACTTTTTTAAGGTCACAATCAGCATCAACCATTGACTACTGTCTCATACGTGGGAGCTGGAACCAAAACATAAAGGACATGGAAGTAGGAGCCGAATTTTTTCAGATCACATGCCCCTGATTGTCAATATTGCTTGTACAAAACAAGTGAAAGAAAAACCAAAGCTCCTTCCTAAATTACGGTGGAAGTCTCATAACGAGCAAAATTACAGGCAGACTCTCAGGGTTCGTAAAATGATCAAAAAATATTTTTCTGCCATGATAATTAACACAAATGAAAAAAAAATTTTATTTTCACACGTGTTACTAACAATTTTTTTCATGAGAAAAAAAATGTTTTTTCGTGTTATTAACACGAAAATTTTTTTCACTAGTGTTACTAACACGCGTGTAAATAATTTTTGCTAACTTCTGTAAAAAAAAATTCCACAACATTTATTTCACAAAATTTTTTACACTCGTGTAAAAAATTTTCAGTTTTTTTTTCTCATTCCATATGTATTGGTGTGTACGTGAGACGCGCGGCGGCCACAGGCCGAGTATGTCACAAACGGGGGTGGATATGCACACACTCTTTGCTAGGGCCAAAGAAATGTGCGATCGGCGATATTCGCAATGACCTGCTTCCAATCAATGAGCTGCCTGGAGCTGCAATAAGCAGCTGTCATCGCAAATATCAGCAATGGTGTCGACAAGGAATATTCCTTTGTATGAAGGCAATAAAAAATTTGCAGTCCGTTGTGAGTCCAAATAGGTAAAAGTTAACCCTTTTTAAAAAGGGACAAATCCATATTCTACAGGTACTTATGCGTATTTCGGGAGGCGTATTTTATATTGACCTGATGTATTTTCTAGTGACGCCGAGCAAATTGTTATTTAATTTTTTGCCATCAACTTACCCAAACCTGGTATCTTCTTGAAATTATATTTAACCCATGTTTCAAATAACTATTTATAAATTTTATTCGTAATTAATAGAGTTTAATACTTTTTCATTAAGCTTAACAATTAAAATATTTTCTAGGGTATCTGGATTCAGTCTAGTTCGTAACCTTGTAAATACATATGGCAATGCACTAAATGCTCTCTCCACAGACACTTGGGTTGCTGGCACAGCCAGTGCGATTTCCGCTATTTTCCCTAAAATTGGTTCTCGATAATTAAGCGACTTCCAGTAAAGTGTTATATTGTCTCCGATTTCCAGTTTATCTCCGTACTGCAAATTACAAATTTTGCTTTCCACTGAGCTCATACCAACTGGCGCACATAGCATATGATCATTTTTTTGAATACTATATCTATTTTTGGCTGAAGTGCTTGGGGCTTCTTCACTCAATGGTTCGATCCCTTCAATTTTTTTTATATACTCGTATATGGAAAGCAATTTTTTCTGAAATAAAATGATTGATTAGAACATATAAATTGTGGAAACAATTGACGCTTTAACACATACCGTAGCAATTTGCTTTTTAGCCTCGCTTTCAATGGTTGAGCCTTTAAAGGTGAATCGAGGGTCCAGATATATGGCTGCAAGAATAACATCATTTTCCATAAGAATGGACTTCCTTGAATCCAAGGCCGAATGCAACTTCTTAGCCAGTTGGTACTCAGGTTCCAGATGGGAAAGCTGGGCTTCGCAAACCAGCCATTCGCGGTAAAAATCACCCATTACCATATCTTCTGCTGGAAGCATTGCGGTGCAGTCTGCAATTGGCTTGAATGAAAAACAAAACTCTTCGACGAAGGACCAGTCGATAGACAATGGAATCAAATGTTGGGACTTACTCTTTAATGCATTTAGAGACTCCAAGTTTTGAATGTAGAGCTCCATCGAGTGTTGTTATCGAGCACGGGCAATGTCTCATTCGTAGTTTCTTGACATATTTGCGACAGTCTTCCAATTCTGCATCAATTGTTTTAATCACATCCCAAGATGCTAGTTGTAAGGTATGTGCAGCGCAATGAACAACACACAGCGAATTTCTAATGTGTTCGTCAATTTCCTCAAAGTTGTCAGTGTCTTCATCAGGAAGCATTCCAACTTCTTCATATTCCTGTAGAAGTTTGGATGTCTTTACAACATTGGCGCCATTGTCAGTTGTCATTGAGTAAATTTGCTCGATATTAATATTGAATTTATTCAAGCACTGAAGAACCTCCAACTTTAAATTTTGGGCTGTACGACGCACAAAGAGCTGGATCATTCCAATAGAATAGACTTCTATTTTAAAATCTTGCATAAATTGTATGTTTAATCCCATTATGCTGCGGTCATTACGTGATGCAATATCCATCTTGAGGCATACCATACGACCTTTAACTTTGGCAGCAATGGCGTTGCACACTTTCAACTTTGTTTCCTCGAGATGCGTTACAACATTTCTGGAATTAAACTTACACGAATATCCATTTGTCCACGGTTGCAAGATTTCCTCATAGCGATCATTATCAAAAATTCTGAAGGGTAAAGAGATCACGGACACCAAATAGGCTATTGTCTTCAAATAATCGTTTTGAGACATACTTAGGCAGACCGAAGTTTTTGCTTTTTTTGAGGCAGGTTGCATCTGGATATCATCCATTTGTTCGGACTCCTTATCGTGTACCAACTTATAATGGCGCCTTATATTCCCTGATAACTTGCAGAGACGTTTTTTGCAAACTAGGCAAGTCACGATGTTTCGTTTTCCGTTGGTTCCACCATAGCTTCAATATTAAACTTTTTTGTCCATCCCATTATTGCTTTTTACTTTTTAAACTCTGAACTCAAAACGGTAATACACACGAACACTTTGCAAGCGTTTAAAATAATTTCTAGCGAATGTGATGTCATGATTACACCTTCGGAAGTGCACCAGGTATCGCGTTCTGACTTGGAAAATATTTAATGGCTTAAGTTAGGTCACTAGAAAATACATCAGGTCAATATAAAATATGCCTCCCGAAATACGCATAAGTACCTGTAGAATATGGATTTGTCCCTTTTTAAAAAGGGTTAACTTTTACCTATTTGGACTCACAACGGACTGCAAATTTTTTATTGCCTTCATACAAAGGGATATTCCTTGTCGACACCATTGCTGATATTCGCGGTGACAGCTGCTTATTGCAGCTTCAGACAGCTCATTGATTGGAAGCAGGTCATTGCGAATACCGCCGATCGCACATTTCTTTGGCCCTAGCAAAGAGTGCGTCTTGGAATATCGTCGTCAATTTGTAGCAGAGGTCATATCCACCCGTTTGTGAGATACTCGGCCTGTGGCCGCCGCGCGTCTCACGTACACACCAATGCAAATGAAATGAAAAAAGAAACTGAAAATTTTTTACACGAGTGTAAAAAATTTTGTGAAAAAAATTTTGTGGCATTTTTTTTTTACAGAAGTTAGCAAAAATGATTTACACGCGTGTTAGTAACACGAGTGAAAAAATTTTCGTGTTAATAACACGAAAAAAATTGTTTTTTTATCATGAAAAAAATGGTTAGTAACACGTGTGAAAATAAAAATTTTTTACACATTGAATTTTTTCTTTGTGTTAATATTTGGCGCGTAAAAAATAAATGTGTGTTATTTTACGAACCCTGCAGACTCTTGACCAACAACTCGAACTATCACCAAATGCAACAATCGAGGACCTCACACAATGCATAGTCTCGGCAGCGCAGCGAATGCAAAAGCCAAGTAGATTCAACAATAGACATCTATGGTTTGACCGAGAATGCGACTCTGCGCGCAAAAATGTCGCGCCTCGCTAAAAGAGATGGAAATGTCGAAAACTGCCAAAATCGTAAAAAGAACTCGGGATACAAAGAAAACTACCAACGAGCAAATGCTTTTATAAAAAACTCTGCCAACAAAAGCGGCAACATTATTATGGCGAATTGGAGGAAAAGATTAGTGCCGTAAAGGACAGGAAAACTTTCTGGGAGCTGGTGAGGAAGTTAAATGGTGAAAAGGGGAATAGAACAATATCGACAGATTCCGAACAATTAGCTGCGCACTTTAAAAAACTGCTTGTTGCAGAATCCTTAACTTCTTAACATATCTTTGCATTGCCTTTTACGACAGTTTTTGAACTCAATCAGGAGATCAGCATGGAGGAGGTCATTAATGCAATAAACCGCAGTAAAAATAACACAGCCCCTGGCACGGATAGAATTCCTGCTGAGTTTTATAAAAACGCTACAGAATGCTTTATTAGGCGACTGACAGCTGCCTACAATGAGATCTGGAACAGAGGGGAAGTGCCCGTCAGCTTTCGAAAAAGTATTATCTACCCCATCCATAAAAAAGGTGACACCAGCGACGCCGCAAACTATAGGGGGATCTCCTTCCTAAATGTGTCCACGAAGACATTCACTTCAATTATCCTGGACAGCCTGACCAGTTGGATTGACGATCACGGTCTGCTCAGCGAGTACCAAACAGGGTTTCGAAAATCGTATTCAACAGTGGACAGTATTTTCGTGTTATCGGCAATCGCAAATGATTTCTTGCAAAGAAAGCGGAAAATGTATACATTCTTTGTTGATTTCAAAGCGGCGTTCGATACGATCGACAGAAGAAGTCTTCTTTTAAAGTTAAGAAATATAGGATTGTCAACAAAAATGCTAGACATCATTCGGAGCCTATATTTAAATAACGAAGTCATGGTATGGGGTGGAAACCAACTCGCTGAACCTTTTATCACTAATCAGGGTGTCAAACAGGGTTGCCTCCTAAGCCCACTCCTCTTTGCACTCTATATAGATGATATTGTGTCATCGCTTCCAGGAGGAGTAAGAATTGGTGAAGAGCGGGTAAAAATCCTTGTGTACGCAGACGATCTAGTAATCCTCGCGGAAGATGCCACTCAACTGCAGCGCATAATAAGCGCCACGAGAAGCTTTGATAACCTGTGCGTGTACTAAACTCACCAACAAAGTCATTCGATCTTTTTCTTAATCAAGAAATCAAAACATATATCATCATTGAGGGCTTCCCTCCACCAACAAACGAGCATCATGCTCAAGACAAATTTGTTAAACCAATTGACAATTCCAAAAATCAACAAACAAACAGTGAAGTGGTTAGAAAACAAAAAACATGAGTACCTTAGACTCTCCAATGTCTAAAGCTCTAAGAAACAACTATTACGCTCTTCTTGACGACAAAGAGCTGAAGTGTGATAGCGAAATACTGGAAAGTTTCGAGCAATATGTGCATAATAAAAAGAACACAACAAACATAAGCGAAAGTATAAAAGCAATTAAGCCGCTAGCCGAGAAAGAAAAAGCTTCAACAAGTGCAGCAGCCAATGCCAGTGACATATTCTTATCAGCTCCATAATATGTTACATATGGGAATTTCCACAGAAATGTCAACCGTAGCCAAAAACTCTAAAGTGGTTAAAAATACTATGTTTTATCAAATTTTCATGGGGAAACAGTCAAATTGAACTAATGAAAGCCAATCTTACTTTTATACATAGTCCATTTCGAAATATTCGGATTTACGGCCGCGCTATCACAATTTGTCTAATTTGGACATTAATTTTGCACTTTTTTTTGATAAAAGTGCCTTTAGATTTCTTTTACTTTTGCTATCGAAAATTTTTCTGAGAGTACAAATGGTCAAAAAAGAATGCACAAGAAACCTTGAGAAACTATGTGGTTGCAATAAACTTTAATTTGTTTCTTCGCATTATAATGGAAACCACATAAAAGTATGATGGAACAAAGTGTCGCAGGCGACATGTCGCGTGCGACAGCGATTAAAATTAAATAAAAATTAAACTACTAAATATTTTTGAATCAAATAAAAAACATTTTTAAGATACATCAATGCAAAATATTTTAAAATTAGTCCAATTTAAATATTCCTCCAGGTTTCGCTAGAATCAGTGTTTGAACAGTTCGCCTTAAAATCGACTTCTGTTTTTGTCGCATGCGAATGCATTGTTTTTTTGTAATTATCTTGAAAGCGAACAATTGCTCAAAATCAACTTTAGCACCAATCGTAGTGCTAGTCAAGAGTAACAAGATTCGCCTTTTGTCAAAATAAAATAATATTTTGGCATATGTTTTTCTTCACTTTACATGCGTACGAATGTCGCATTCGACATTTGAGAAATGCCCATATTTATTATCATGGTTTCAGCCTCATGCCTCATTTTTGTTAGTTATTTATTGATTAAGCTTTTGTAAGATGTTTAAGTTTTAAGCATATCAGAATCTAGTTCTAGCTGACTATTAATACCAATATTGTAAACAAGAAATATTGTTTTTTGATTGTTGCGAATAAGAAACCAAGAGCTAGCGTCAGAAGAACTCCCGTTTGGAGTAATTTTCCATAACTTTCAGCAGCCTCTGCTGAGGTTCTACTTGTACAGCTTGTGCATTTGCTAATTAGTCTAAGTTTAACTCTCAAGCGAGACACAACATTATTTACGTAATTAATAAAAGTTGTAAGCTTCCATTGCACCGTTTTTGTTGGGATATTCAATTGGAACTTATTTTTGAGTAACCGCGGAAAGGTGACTCTGGTGTGGAAGGAAACCGAAAGACTCCGGATCATCTAAACCCAATCATCGAAATCCTCCAGTGACGAACGCTCCAGAAGGATCGACTACCTGCTACCTTCTACTTCTTTTAGAGGGTCATCGGCGTTTGGAACATCCGTTACAGCAAACCTTTGGGACTGGGCTTCAACCTCAAGCCTAGGGTCATAAGGTTATTTCATTGGCGCAGCCGGTAGGATACAAAGAGATTTACGACTATAAATTCTCATTGTGTCCGCAAAAGAACCAACCAACCCCGACGTCTTATCATGGCTTTGCAAGACGGTGCTTTTAACCAAAGTCTGTCCCACATCAGACAAATCTCTCCATTCGACGGCGATTCTGTGTACCTCGGCCTGTTCATCAAAAGAGTGGAGCAAGTTTTCCAGCTCTAACCCACGACAGCAGCGACACAACAAGCCATCATTTACAGTGCGATTGAGGGACTTATAGTGGGTCCAGCACAACAAATTTTAATACGTCGAGCACCTATGAATTGGAGTGAACTTCGAGCAGCCCTGATAGACGAATATAATACTCATGTACCTTTGCATCAACTTATTATGAATATTTATCGCACCAACTATAGTGGAAGCCTCCGTAAGTTCATCGAAGCCCTTGAAGACCAATCGAACATAATTTTAAGCAAAATACATTTAAACAATGAACCTAGAATTGTGTACTCAAGCGCTCTAGATGATGCAATACGCACCACCATAAATGACAAATTACCCGATAGAATTTTTATGTCTCTGTGTCGGTATGATATAAGTACGATTTCAAAGCTAAGAGTAGTTGCACAAACTATAGGCATTTATGAACAGAGCAACTCACAAACAAACCTAAGACCACCACCCATTAAGAAACCTCAGTCAGACGAAAATAATTTACAGATGAATAGTAATTCTCGAGCTACGAGTGTTGAACGACAAGTAAGTCAAGAAAATGGGAACAGACCCCACAGCAACTACGATCATTATTCCAATCGACAACGGAGATACGATTCAAGTAGGTTTGGACAAAGCTCATATGATCAAACTAGCCGATCTCAGAATCAAGATAGGCAGAGTAATACCCAGGGTCAATCACAACATCAGGGACAGCAGGACAGGCAAATGTCTCAAAATAATTTGACCTACTACAGACCAAATAACAATGATCCTAATAAAAGAAAGCGAGAATCAGATTCCACTCAGCAAAGAAAGTCCGACCTCATATCCGAAAATTTTCAAGCACAAGCCTCGGACGACCCTCAACAGTAATCAGAATCCAAATAAATAATAGATGGCTCAACTGTGTAATAGACACTGGTTCGACAATCAATATCGTTAAGAAAAATTTTACTGATCAAATGGAAACGCATACTCCCACTGTTATTAAGACAATAAACGGTCTAACAACCCTTTTCAACACAGCAAAGATAAAAATTCCTAAGCTGAGCAATAAGGAACACATTTTTTTTATCCACGATTTCTCACCAAAGTATGATGCGCTCTTAGGAAAACAATTTCTTAAGGCCACTAATGCTCTCATCGATTTTGATGGGGAAACAGTACGCTTAGGAAAGTTTACCTTTCGCATGTTGAGCGAAAATCAACAGGAACCTAAAGAAGAGATCAGCCCTGAAGTAGAATTGATTGATCTCGAGTTTGAATACTCATTTAATATAGAACTTGAAGAGAATCCCTATATAAGAACAAGCCACTTAAATTCAGAAGAAGCAAGAGCAGTTTTGAATTTAACAAACGAGTACTTAGATATCCAGTACCATGAGAAGGATGATCTGACTTTTACAAATAAAGTCAAACACGTTATTAGGACAAAACATGAAGACCCCATTTATAGGAAAGCTTACCCATACCCATATATTCACGACAAAGAAGTGGACAAGCAAATCGAAGATATGCTCAAACAGGGAATCATTCGCGAATCGAAGTCCCCTTATAACAGTCCCGTATGGGTCGTACCTAAAAAGGACGATATCTTAGGGCAAAAGCAGTACCGAGTCGTGATAGATTATAGGCCTCTAAATGAGAGCACTATTAATGACAAATATCCTATTCCTAACATGGATGAGATTCTTGACAAACTCGGAAGGTGTCATTACTTCACAACTCTTGACTTAGCCAAAGGTTTCCCACAAATTGAGATGGACAAGGACTCAATCGAAAAAACTGCGTTCAGTACAAAAAAGGGGCATTATGAGTTTACCCGCATGCCATTCGGCCTAAAAAACGCCCCAGCGACCTTTCAAAGGTGTATGAATGAAGTCCTTCATGATCTCATTGGCATACATTGCCTAGTTTACCTTGATGATATAATCATCTACTCCGTTTCACTCGAAGAGCACCTTAATTCATTGAGACACGTGTTCGATAGGCTTAGGAGTGCAAATCTTAAGCTCCAGTTGAGCAAGTGTGAGTTTATGAAGCGAGAAACCGAGTTCCTTGGTCATATCGTGACATCAGAGGGTATCAAACCCAACCCTAATAAGATCAGTGCAATCCTTGATTACCCCATGCCAATGACTTCGAAGGAAATCAAATCCTTCTTAGGGCTATGTGGGTTTTACAGAAAATTTATAAAAAACTTTGCCGCAATAGCAAAGCCTATGACCATATTTCTCAAAAAGAGTCAGAAGATTGATATTAAAAATGAAGCGTATGTCAATGCTTTCAATAAATTGAAAATATTGATCACTACCGACCCCATTCTTGCTTATCCAGTCGAACACTCAACGAACATGAGTGCAACTATTCGGCAATTGAAAAAGAATTATTGGCAATCGTATGGGCCACCAAATATTTCAGACCGTACCTTTTTGGACGGAAGTTTAAGATAAACTCTGATCACAAACCCTTGGCATGGCGCCATAACCTGAAGGAACCAAATATGAAGCTTCAGAGGTGGAAAATTCGTCTTAACGAATACGACTTTGACATCAAACACATTGATGGAAGAGAAAATCATGTTGCTGATGCGCTGTCTCGAGTGAAGATTGAGGAAGTCAACGCAGCAGATGGTGAAACCACCGCAGCCACAATACACAGTGCAAGCGAAGATAATGGGAACTGCATCGGAATTACGGAACGCGCCGTAAACACATATACAAACCAGATACTTTTCATAAAAGCGGATAGACCATCCATTAAGGTTGATAAATACTATTTGAAAACAATCACAACAGTTCGCTATGACAACATGACTACTGAAAATGCATCTGAATGGATCAAAACCCTTTTGTGTGGCAGACATTCAGCTGTTTATATTGAAGATGACAAAGATTTCGCAATATTTCAACGAACTTACATGTCCCTTGTTAAGCCGAAAACAGGTACCACTGTTATCAAATCCTCAAAGTTGCTTGTAAATGTACCCACTTATGCAGATTTTGAGAAACTTGTGCGAGAGCTGCACGATAGGGCCTTACATCAAGGAATCCAAAAGACGTTTGTTGAGTTTAATAAGACACATTTTTTCCCATATGCAGGAAAACTCGTACAGGCTATTATCAATAAATGTCAGACATGCAATTTGGCTAAGGCAGAACATCGACGCACAGACCATCCATTCGAAATAACACCTGAGGTGATGAGCATTCGTGATAAATTTGTCATTGATTACTATTTTATAGGGAAGCGAAAATTTCTCACGTGTATAGATTTGAAGTCGAAGTTTATAATGGTCACTGAAACAAACACAGTTGACTGGCTTGAATCGAAACGAGCCCTCCTTAAAGTTTTCAATTCTATGGGGGTACCAAAGGTATTAAAAACGGATCAAGACTCAGCTTTAGTAAGCAAATCGCTTCACAATTGGCTTAAATCGTTAGGCATACAAGTCAATATAACTACCAGTAAAACAGGTTTAGCTGATATTGAACGAGTTCACAAGACCTTAAATGAGAAAATGAGAATCATTCACATCGAGAAATCACTTGATGACAAAGCTGTAGATATCGAATATTCTACATACGTTTACAATCATTTAACAGTGCATAGTACTACTGGTAAGAAGCCAGCTGAAGTATTTATTTTTGGCCAAGAACCAGATAAAAACGCCCAGAAGATTAAGGAGACTAGAATCAATAGACTTAACAAGAATAGGAACGATTTTGAAGTCGACCCAAAGTATACTAAGACTCAGCCCAGGCGAGAGAAGATTCAGAACCCCTTCAAGCTCTCAAAAAATCCGAACAGAGTGGACGCTACCCACTATGAAGAAAATCTTATAGGCAAACACCCTATTAAGCATCGTAGCAAATATCATAAGTCAAAAGCTGATCCCAGTCAAAAGATACTTTCATAATACAACAAATTTTCTTATAATGACTCCCATGCGATTTGAAGATATAAATTTGTAATATTTTTTCTAGTTTTTAAGCATTATAATGACTTTGCATATTGTTAATCATTCTATTTAATCACATTTCATAAAATATTCATGTACAACCAATAGATCTATAGAACATTTTTGTAATAATCAACGAGGACGTTGATTTCTCTTCGATTGGGAGGAGTGACATATTCTTATCAGCTCCATAATATGTTACATATTTATTATCATGGCTTCAGCGCGCGAGTATGCCACATTTTTGTTAGTTATTTATTGATTAAGCTTTTGTAAGATGTTTAAGCTTTAAGCATATCAGAACCTAGTTCTAGCTGACTATTAATACCAATATTGTAAACAAGGTCCCGTTGCGAATAAGAAACCAAGAGCTAGCGTCAGAAGAACTCCCGTTTGGAGTAATTTTCCATAACTTTCAGCAGCCTCTGCTGAGGTTCTACTTGTACAGCTTGTGCATTTGCTAATTAGTCTAAGTTTAACTCTCAAGCGAGACACAACATTATTTACGTAATTAATAAAAGTTGTAAACTTCCATTGCACCGTTTTTGTTGGGATATTCCATTGGAACTTATTTCTGAGTAACCGCGGAAAGGTTACTCTGGTGTGGAAGGAAACCGAAAGACTCCGGATCATCTAAACCCAATCATCGAAATCCTCCAGTGACGAACGCTCCAGAAGGATCGACTACCTGCTACCTTCTACTTCTTTTAGAGGGTCATTGGCGTTTGGAACATCCGTTACAGCAAACCTTTGGGACTGGGCTTCAACCTCAAGCCTAGGGTCATAAGGTTATTTCATTTGCCTCACTAAACAATAACAACAACAAAGTTAAGCAACCAAGTAAACCAAATAACAACAAAAAAATTCCGCCTATAATCATTTTTGATATTGGCACGGATGAGCTTATTGAATTTATAACCAAAGGTCTAAAAATAAACGAATTTAAAATCAAAGTACATAATGAGAGCAAACAAACGCTGTTTGCAGATGATCATGACATTTACATTAAAATAAAAGCTTTTCTTGAAAAAACTAAAGTGAATTTCTACACCTATACTCCAAAACACCTAAAAAACAAATCATATCTACTAAAAGGCCTCAACGCCAATACCAATACAGAAATTATTCTTGAGGAGCTGTCTAAGTACAATGGCGAAGAACTACAATTTATTAAAGTCACACAATTTACAACTAAAGCTTCAGTGCAACAAACAAAGCCCCTTCCAATGTTTTTGGTCCCGTTGACTGCAAATAGTAACATTGAAAACCTACTCTTCCGTTGCATTCAATGGGAAGCCCTTCGACGACCCGAGATACCCCAATGCAGAAATTGTCAGGCCTTCTTCCATAGCGCTGCAAACTGCTACCTTTCCCCAAAATGCGTCAAATGCGGATCCAACCGTCCCTCCAAGAAGTGCACGACAATTGACGAAAATGAAGAGAACAAGGATAAACTTTTCTGCGTTCTGTGCAACAAGGCAGGACATCCAGCATCCTATAAAGGATGTGAGAAATACAGAAGACTACAAGAGAGTGTTACGTGTCTGCTTATACCAAGGGCGAGCCGGCTAGCTTTAGTCACCCTCAGGGCGGGATTCCTTCCCAATGCCCGCAGATCGCACAATCCCGACAAATCGGCATCTCCACCAACTAATACAAGACTTCTCGGACACTACTTGACAAAATTCAAATGAAACGGAAAAAAACATTTAAAGACGGAGGTTTGGCTGTTTTACCTCGACGCGCCCACCCTTCCTGTGGCCAACAGATTGTCGGTCTTGGGGCTGACCACCCATCCTGGACGTCTACGCCTGTCTAATCCATGACCAGATTAGGACCCGCTTCCCCCCTTTGAATGACTTACGCCTTCATCTTCATATCTCTTAAATTTAATTTACAATTTCTTCACGGGATTACACATACTTAAATAATACATAAATAAATAATTGATTAATAAACTTTTTTTTTGTTGCAGAGTTCGAGCGGAATGAGCCTATGGCCACGTGTAATGCGGGCAAAAGATGTCGGGATCAGATCCCAATCCAAACCTCGATGCTTTATCCAAAGGTCTCAAAAAAAACGGAAATCTCGCCTACCTACCCTGTTGGAGCTCCAAGTGGTGATCGCGATGTCCTCAAGGTAAAGTGGAAATATATTAAGCCCTCGAATGCTTAGATTGGTCCCCTTCCCTTCTCACTCTTTTTTTTTTGTTTTCTTTCAGCCCGTCTAACCCTCGGTTGATGACCCCTCTTCGATTATTTTTTCTTATTACCTAATAATAGGACTGTAACCTTAAATAATAAATAAATAAATAAATGTTTAAAGATAATGCTGCACCCAACTCTGGGGTTAGATTGGATGATGGCTTCGGCCGCCCCAGCGATGAGCCGATGCCAGGGATTGATGGCCCCGTCCAGCTTTTTTGGCGGACTAGCGATGGCCTCCTCCGAGGTACTGCGACAATTATTATTATTTTTTTATATTCGACCGGCGAACGATTTAAAAGAGGCTTTCGTTGGGTCTTTCTACCGCCGCCGCTTGCCTTGACTGTTTCCATGCCTGCCCTTTTCACCCCCTTTTATTGTTTCGCTATCTCGCCGTTGTGCCATTTCCTCTTGTCCCCAGGTTAATGCCCGCATCGAAGGCCATGGCCTAGTTCCCTTAGGAAGTGGGTGCGAAAGGGACTGCACCTGTTGCATCTCTTTCCTAATCCTAATTTCCCCTCTACGATCATCCAACCTTCTAAAACCTACGCCAGAGGCGCTTTCTCCCTTCCCCATCTAGCGTGAGCTGCCAACTCGCTCCGTTTCAACCTTTTTGAAGCTTGGCGCCTCGCCCCGTGCCTATCGATATAGCTAAAATGCAACACCATGCAAAGATTGCTCTGAGGCGGCCGCTAAAACAAAACGAGGAGAATATTTGCACGCATTTTTTGGTAAGTTATTTTTATTGTTTGCTTATGTTTTAACGTATCTTCCTGTAGCCGGCGAATCCCCTGTTTAATGCCGACCTTCTGCTATCCGCACGCCCAACGTAGGCTCACACCCACTCCCTTGCGGCATCAATTCTCTGGCCCCGCGACATGTACCTGTGTGTGTGTGTTTGTGATCGGTAAGTATGTATGTGTCTCCTACGTTTTCTGCAACTTATCTGCCTTCAAATCCTCAGATCCTTGGCATGGTAGATTCCAATCGTTTTGCCGCCCAGATCCTCTAACTCGTAGGCATTACTCCCCACCGGTCGCACCACTCTGCACCGCACAAATTTTGGTGCGAACTTGGCGTTAAAATTGCGCGCGAAGTTGCTTTGGACGAAGCTGCGTCTGAAGATCTCCTGCCCCGGTGTGGCGTAGAACCTTCGCGCCCGCTTGTTGTACCTCTGGCGGCTTCCCTCATAGGCTTGGTGTAGCTTCTTTTCTATCCATTCGCGGATAAGTTGGCGTTTGTCTCGTGCTTCCATCGCAACCACCTCATGCTCGGTCAGAGATTGTAGTTTGCGTGCCAACTTATAACTTGCTCCATTCAGGAACATGTGATGCCCGAAGACAGCAAAGAAAGGCGTCACTCCCGTTGCCTCGTGTACCGCGTTGCGTATAGCCACCTCGATTTCTGGCAGATACACATCCCAATCTCGATGGTCTTCGGCGAGATATGTCCTTATTGCTGCCAGCACGGTACGATTCACCCGCTCGGCTGCGTTGCTTTGGGGAGAATATACGGCGGTTTTCACATGGTTGATTCCAAACGCCTGGACCATTGTCTCGAAGGCTTTGGACGTGAACTGTCTCCCGTTGTCCGAATGGATGATTTCTGGTACTCCAAACTTATAAAACACCTCATGTACCAGAAATTCTACCACCCTGCTGACACTAGCCTCGGGCATTGCTTTGAGAAAAGTGAATTTAGAGTAATGATCTACCACGACAAATACCCATGCTTGGCGTCTCTTGGATCTTGGGTATTTTCCCAGAAAATCTATATAAATTTTCTGGAACGGTCTCTCGGTGATCACCTCGGCTCCCATCTCCACCTGCATCCGATGATTCGGGGCTTTCGCTTCTTTGCACCGACTGCAGCGACGTACATAGTCCTGCACCTGCAACGTCATCTTTGGCCAATAATATTGTCTCCGGAGCAGATGGAGCGTCTTGGCCATGCCTCCGTGTGCAGCCTTCTCGTCCACATGGGCCCGTTCTATTAATCCTGCTGTAAGGGCACTGGGAACCCATAGTTTCCATATTGTGCCTTCGATTTGGTCCTCAAGTCTCTCGAATCCGATTCTCTTGAAGATCATGCCTCCCTTCACTCGCAAATCCGGCAACCGTTCCTTATCTGCTTCAATGTCTTTCCTCAGCTGACAATACTCCTCGGATTCGAACTCGGTCGTCTGGAATCCTAGCACCTCCTGTGGATCCACTTGCGCCTCCTCCACATATCTTGACAACGTATCCGCCACCACGTTCTCTACTCCTTTTCGGTGCTCGATTTGGAAATCGAATCCTTGCAGCTGCAACGACCATCTCGCCAATCTGCCACTCAAATCCTTTAAAGACATTAGCCACTTAAGGCTCGCGTCGGTGATCACCGTAAATGGCATGAGTTCTATGAACGGACGAAATTTTTGAATGGCCATTATTGCTGCGAGACATTCTTTCTCGGTTACCGAGTAGTTGAGTTGATGTTTATTTAACTTCGCCGAAAAAAACGCTATTGGCTTTTCGCTTTTCTCCTCATCCCTTTGAAACAAAACAGCCCCCACTCCTGCGTGCGAGGCGTCGCATTGTACATAAAAATGTCTCTGGAAATCCGCATGGACAAGCACCGGGGCCTTTGTCAACGCCGCCTTGAGTTCTTCTATTGATTTTATGGCCTCTGCGGACAATGTCAACTTTTTTCCAGGATTGCTCTTAAGGGCATCTGTTAAAGGAACGGCCAACAGAGCGAAATTTTGGATAAAACGTCTGTACCATCCCGCCGTACCGAGGAAGCTTCGCAGTTCTTTTACCGAAGTGGGAACGGGAATTCGGAGTATTGCTGATACTCGATCGGGATCCATGCGTAAGGTACCGCCCCCCACAATAAACCCAAGATATTTCAGTTGCTTGAAACAAAATTGTGATTTTTGCATCCCTATTGTTAAATTGGCTCTCTTCAGACACTCCGCCACCTGTCTGAGATGATGAAGATGCGTTGGAAAGTCTGGCGAAATAATGAGCAGATCATCCAAATATACAAAAACATTTGAGCGCAACTCGGCGGGGATGACTTTATCCATCAGCCTGGACAGCCGCTGAGACGCGTTGCACAATCCAAAGGGCATCATAGTGAACTGATACAACGGCCTACCCGGGACTGTGAAGGCGGTGTATAGTTTACTGGCTTCGTCCATCTCGATTTGCCAATATGCGAATTTGAGGTCCACGCTCGAGATGTAATGGGTCTGCTCTATCCGTGAAAGGATGCCTTCGATGCACGGCAACGGGTACGCGTCTTTGACCGTTCTTTGGTTGAGCTTTCGGGCATCGAGGCAGAAGCGATTTTTGCCTGGCCGTCGTACCACGGTAGTGCGATTGCTCCATGGACCATCACTGACCTCTATAACCCCAAGTTCTAGCATCATGTCCACTTCGGCCCATACTATTTCTTGCATGGCTGGCGAGAGTGGATAATGTCGGTCTTTTACAGGTTCTGCTCCCTCTATCAGCTTTATTGTATGCTTTTCCATCGAAGTTCTTCCCAATCCAACCTTTTCATAGGCTAAAAACTCTTCTTTTACTTTATTTAATTCGTTTACTTCGCTTTCTTTCAGATCCCACGGTTCCGGCTGAGATGTCGGCAATTCCTCTTCTATTTCGCCATAGTAGGCCATCTGAGTGGTGAACACCTCGTCTACCGATCGTATGGCCGACACGGATTCCGTCGTACCCAGGATCGAAGGCGCCAATGAGAATTCTCGCCAGAAATCCACCCCCAAATACACATGCTGCTCCAGTCCTGGGCAAACATAAAACAGGATGTCTTTGGCGATGCCTTTGTATGACACTGGCAGTTTCACACGGCCAATGATGGAGCGATCCTCGCCCCCAGCAGTCCTGACCACCGATATGTATTTCGCCATATCTACGTTTAGCTCCTCCAGTAGTTCTCGGCTATTTCGTCCCAATACACTGACGGAGGCCCCCGTGTCCAAAAGCCCTCGGATGAGCTTTCCGCTTATGCTGACTTCGGCAAATGGACGATTGTCAGCCTCTTGGCTCCGCCTTACCGCCTCTGCCACTCGCCTCTTCGTAAACTGCCTCTGTCGAAACCTCGCTCGTGTCTTCTTTATTTTTTCGGTGAGTATTCGCATCCCTTCGATCCTTCGGTCGGAAAATATTCGATTTCTCGCCACCAAATATGCTCTCATACGCTCCTCGGCTGGTAAGAATTTTATCCTATTGCCTATATCTATTTTTAACTTATTGTTATTCTTTTCTAGTTGTTTACTGCCTACTTCGTCACGGGATTCCTTCCAGAACGCGCTTCCCCCGTCTTCATCGCGCTCTTTGATGCGTTTCCCGAGCACTCCGGACAGGTTGGACTGTAAGCTTCGGGTTTTCCGCAACGATAACAGAATACTTTGCGCTCCCTCGAGAGGCAGTCTCTGAATCCGTGATTCATATTTCCGCAATTCCAGCACCCCGCCCGTGAAGGTGGTTTGTGCATTCGGGCCTCTTCCACCCCCCTCACGACTTCTTCTGGCGCTTGAGATGCGATCGCCTCACTTACGGATGCCTTTCCTCCTGCCGGGAATCGCGTTTGCGGTGTGAAGCTGCTACGTCCTCTGCGGCCAAGACTCCTCTCCACCTCATTGCCTTCATCTCGCAATTCGTCCACTGTGTAGAGATCCATGGCGTATATGTATCGGGCGATGTTTTCCCTCAATCCCTTTTTGATGATCTTTATCAACTCTCGATCGCGTAAAGGTGTTGCCAATCTGGATGCGAGTTGCCGCATATGGTGTATGTAATCATCCACTGATTCACCGTTTTGCTGTTCCCGCTGGAGCAGCGCGTGCATCCGATCGTGCTCGGACGGGTGATCTCTAAACCGATCCATCAGCGCTTCTCGCAGCCCTTGCCAATCGCCTACACTGTACTGTCGCACGTGGATCCAGTACCATTCCAGCGCGCGGCCGGTAAGTAAAACATGAAAATTCCTTAAAATCTCACTCCATGGACAATTGTATTGCTTTTTCAGAAACTCCAGTCGGAAAACAAAGTCCTCAACCGAACTTCTTTCGGGGTCCCCAGCAAACGACACATTCCAGCGCTCAATTTTCACAAACGACCCATTCTGGATCTCATTGAGATTGGCATATCTCTCCTCCGTGCGATACTGTCCCTCTCTTTGATTCTCTCTGGACCTAACGCGTGCGTCCCTGTTCCTCCAGTTCCAAACCAGCGGGTCTCTGTTAACTGGAGGACTACTGGACAACGCCTCGCTGACGGATGATCTTGGTCTCGTCATTGGTGGTCTCATCGTTACTGTCGTCTGTCTGTTTCCTTGCGACTGAGCTTTTGGCACGGCCCCTTGGTTTGGCTCTGGCATGTGAGTGGTCGGCCAGTGCAACCTACGCGGGTTCCCTAGTGTTTGCCTTTGAGGATTATACGCTTCGGGCCTGTCTTCACACTTTCGGTTGGGTCGAGGTGGCTCTGCGCGGACTGGATTAAAGGTGTCCTTGAGTGACTGCAGCATCTCCTGAAAGCCATTACGTATCTCGTCTTTGATGCTGTTGCTTATGCCCATTTTCAGCGACTGTCTGTGTGTTTGTTGAGCTTGGGCGATAGCGACTTTGACGGCTTCCTCTTCTTCTGGAGTTAGAGTTTGAGCGGGGAACCCCTGCCTAATCTGCGGATTTCCGACTTGTTGCTGCAGTTCGCTTGCTTGGCGTTGCAGCTGTTCCGACCAGCGCTGCTGTTCCTCGGCTAACCGTTGCTCCGCGACCGCCTGCTCCTTTGCGGCTATTCGTTGTTGTTGCCAAGCCTGCAAGGGCGTCCTGCTAAGCCCTCCGATCATGGGTGCTGGCAGAGCTACCCCTTCTTCGGGATCCGTTTGCCACAAACTACTCTCCTCGTCTTGCGATATCGGCCCTCTTGATCTAAGCTGGTGCTCGTGCTTCGCTTTATCTTCCATGCTACTTCTCTATTATATTCTGACTAAATATACTAACTATCCCAAAAAGACTATACTTAACAAATTACCGAACAGATACTAACAATTCTTCTTCTTTTTTTTCTAGATAATTTATTCTCATACAAAATAAAGGGGGAAGGACTCCTTTCCGGCCGGTCCTGACGCTCATCCAGGTTTTTCCCCGTCATCTTCTCTAAGTGTTTCTGCTCCGGTGTGCGATGTGTCGGCTTAGCAAATCTTCGCTTTTAGCGAGGACTTCAAGCCCAGACATCCCACGGAGCCATCCTATGCTTCCTTTCTACTTCCTTATCGATAGGAATCTTCGAGATTCTTTGGTTCCGTGGTGCTACGCAGTGGACCTCTTTGACATGAGTTCCTCTGGGCCACCCACGGCTTTCCATGTTCGTCCATGGCCATTTCCTCCCTCGGTTTCCCCGTCAAAAGGAAGCATATAAAGCTTGTGGTAAGTTCTCTAACTACTTTATTCCCTATTTCGATTTCTTTTAACCTTCCTGTCCTTCACAGCGCTGAAATCGGCATAGTCCACCAGGAAATCCTCCAGTCGCCATCCAAAATTCCCTTTAACAGGTTTTTAGAGCCTTACTGGATTCTATGACTTTCTCGTTGCTTCTCCGGACACGTCAGTCAGATAAGTCACCTACAATTTACCCTACAACAATGATTCTTTGGCCTTTTGCTTCTCCATTCAGGTCCGAACCCTTATCGCGCTATCATCGGCCAGCAAATGCTCCCCATGAGCCATCGAATGGATCCTGGCCTGAATGGTCGCTACGCCTCTTGAGATGTCGTCTTCTCGGTTTATTTTTTTATATCTCCGACTGTGTATGCACCTATGCTCCCAGACCAACCCCCCAATCCTGCTGGTACGGTCACCTGTGCATAAAGCTACAACGTTTCATCGATTGGGCGCCATATTGTTACGTGTCTGCTTATACCAAGGGCGAGCCGGCTAGCTTTAGTCACCCTCAGGGCGGGATTCCTTCCCAATGCCCGCAGATCGCACAATCCCGACAAATCGGCATCTCCACCAACTAATACAAGACATCTCGGACACTACTTGACAAAATTCAAATGAAACGGAAAAAAACATTTAAAGACGTAGGTTTGGCTGTTTTACCTCGACGCGCCCACCCTTTCTGTGGCCAACAGATTGTCGGTCTTGGGGCTGACCACCCATCCTGGACGTCTACGCCTGTCTAATCCATGACCAGATTAGGACCCGCTTCCCCCCTTTGAATGACTTACGCCTTCATCTTCATATCTCTTAAATTTAATTTACAATTTCTTCACGGGATTACACATACTTAAATAATACATAAATAAATAATTGATTAATAAACTTTTTTTTTGTTGCAGAGTTCGAGCGGAATGAGCCTATGGCCACGTGTAATGCGGGCAAAAGATGTCGGGATCAGATCCCAATCCAAACCTCGATGCTTTATCCAAAGGTCTCAAAAAAAACGGAAATCTCGCCTACCTACCCTGTTGGAGCTCCAAGTGGTGATCGCGATGTCCTCAAGGTAAAGTGGAAATATATTAAGCCCTCGAATGCTTAGATTGGTCCCCTTCCCTTCTCACTCTTTTTTTTTTGTTTTCTTTCAGCCCGTCTAACCCTCGGTTGATGACCCCTCTTCGATTATTTTTTCTTATTACCTAATAATAGGACTGTAACCTTAAATAATAAATAAATAAATAAATGTTTAAAGATAATGCTGCACCCAACTCTGGGGTTAGATTGGATGATGGCTTCGGCCGCCCCAGCGATGAGCCGATGCCAGGGATTGATGGCCCCGTCCAGCTTTTTTGGCGGACTAGCGATGGCATCCTCCGAGGTACTGCGACAATTATTATTAATTTTTTTATATTCGACCGGCGAACGATTTAAAAGAGGCTTTCGTTGGGTCTTTCTACCGCCGCCGCTTGCCTTGACTGTTTCCATGCCTGCCCTTTTCACCCCCTTTTATTGTTTCGCTATCTCGCCGTTGTGCCATTTCCTCTTGTCCCCAGGTTAATGCCCGCATCGAAGGCCATGGCCTAGTTCCCTTAGGAAGTGGGTGCGAAAGGGACTGCACCTGTTGCATCTCTTTCCTAATCCTAATTTCCCCTCTACGATCATCCAACCTTCTAAAACCTACGCCAGAGGCGCTTTCTCCCTTCCCCATCTAGCGTGAGCTGCCAACTCGCTCCGTTTCAACCTTTTTGAAGCTTGGCGCCTCGCCCCGTGCCTATCGATATAGCTAAAATGCAACAAGAGGACTAGAGCTAAGAGATCCTCAAACATCCAAAATCGAATATTGATAAGACCTAGCCAAGTAAACAATAATATAAGTTTTGCAAATGTAGTTAGAGGAAATTCAAACTATGATCAGGCAGTATCGCAACCAAGTCCATCCAATTTACCAAATACAACTGAAGCACTCTTTCTAAGTCTTCAAAACATTATTCAAAACCTAACCCATGAAGTTAAGACACTTAAAGAACAACTTAATGCACAAGTTGCCAGAATCGATAAATTTGTTACACTGTTAGATTAATTATGACCTCAAACAGAAACAACACTCATCAAATCATATCTAATAAACTCAAAATTATTACTATTAATGTCAACTCTCTGATAAAAATAAGCAGGAGAGTAGATTTACAAAATTTCCTAGATGAGCACCAACCCGATATTCTGTGCTTAAATGAGACAAAGCTTAACTATAGGCATAACTTACGATTTAAAAACTACAACATTATCCGAAACGATAGAACTAACGCTATAAGAGGGGGTGGAACTGCCATACTTATCAAAGATTCAATTAAATTCAAAATTTTTAACAAACTTAAAATAAATGCCCTTGAAATACTAGAAACAAGCATAATTCAAGTGCCAATGGCAAATAATAGCAGCCTGTATATAATATCAGCTTATTTTCCTAGCGGAAATAATAATGAACATTTTGAAAAAGATATCAAAACCCTTTTCGAAATACTTAAACTCGAAAACATAAACCATTTTTACGTAGTTGTAGGAGACCTTAACAGCAAACACTCCGATTGGGGAAACCCTGCAAACAACCAAAAAGGCAACATTCTTAAACGCTGGTTGGACGACAACGCTCTCTTCTATAAATGCAGTCTTTATGCATCTGAAAGTCCTTCTTTTGAAAGAGCAAGTTCCTTCTTAGATATATGTCTAGCAGACTCAAGACTACATATAAAAGCAATAAACAATACCACGAACTGTTTAAAAACACTAGAATACGACAGCGACCATGCAGCAGCTCAAATAATATTATACAAAAATTTCAGAGAAGAACGTCTTGAACTATTAAATGAAAAACACACAGGCAAACTACACTACAAAAAAACCAACTGGCAAAAATTCCAAAACAAAATTAATCAACGTTTGGAAACTCAACCAATTACACCAAACAACACAAACCTAAATAATAACGAGATAGACTGGCACCTTTATAAAATAAATAACACAATAGTTCGTTCCATCCATGCAATAGTTCCCGAATCTAAGCCACCTAAATACATTAAATCACTTATGAACCACACAAACAATCAGCTTTATATAGAAAAAAAAAACACCCTCTCAATTATTAAAGCGCACAACAGATTAGAAAATATTCTCAGACTCTCAGAGCTACAATTTCAGAAAACTAAACAAAAACTTATAAAAAAACTTATCAGTGAAAATCTAAATTTAGCAATAAACAGTCATTACGAAAAAAAAATTAAAAAAATTTACCCCTTAAATTCTCAAGACATGTTTCAACAGGTAAAACAAAACTTTAAGAAAAGAATACCGCTCGAGTTACCAGTGCTTAAAATTCCTAACGAACTAAGAAATTGTGGAAGAAGAAAATACTTCAAACAACCTGATAGTTACAGACCAAGAGAATATTCTCAATATAATAGGCACTTACTTCCAATCTATTCATTCTCCAATGGAAAATGACCCAAACAATCCTACGCACAATATGGTTGTATTCTGTTTCCATAATTTTTCAGAAATGAAAAACCAATTCGAAACAGTGCAGACCAGAAAAGCCAACTTTAGCAACCAAAAAAAAGCAAATTCATTGAGCACCGAACAATGTGAAGATTTTTTTATAGAATATAGCGAATTAAAGTACATATTTACCAACTTGAGAAGCAAACTATCATCAGGGTTCGATGAAGTTCCAAATATAATTCGAAAAAATCTCCCAAACTCTGTTATATTGGAATATTGTGCATTGTTCAATAATATGCTTAATAATGCATACTTCCCTAACAAATGGAAAACGGCTAAAATGGTTCTGTTGTCCAAAAAAGGTAACGACCCTTATAATATTAACAATCTTCGCCCAATCAGCTTACTACCAAATATAAGTAAGGTTTTCGAGATATGCGTGAACATCAACATTAATAAGCACACTGAAAAAACGAATATAATTTATGAAAAGCAATTTGGATTTAAGCACAAACATTCCACAATACACGCCATAAATTGCCTAGTATCTGATGTTCATTGGAGCTGGAATCAAAAAAAATGTGTAGGAGCTTGCCTCATAGATTTGGAAAAAGCATTTGATGGAGTATGGATTAAAGGACTGATGTGTAAACTTATTCAGTACAAATTTTCACAGCACATGTTAATACTTATACATAATATGATCATAAACAAAAAATTTATTGTACACAACGCCAATCAAACAAGCACTAGATCATTTGAAATGTTTAACGGACTTCAGCAAGGCACCGTAAACTCGCCAACACTTTTTAACATATACATTAACTCGCTATTAAGCACAATCGAGAAAATTATCGCATTTGCTGATGACTTAGTCATATACCACAGTGGTAAGACAATTGAAGAAATAAACGACAATGTTCAAGACATGTTTAACAAAGTATCACAATATACAAAGGACTGGCACCTAAAAATAAACACAAATAAATGCGAATATTTATTATTTAGACCACCTGTCAAAAAATGCAACAGCAATATTAGGAACAATTGGAAGAAATTTAAAATAACAGACCAATGCAACAACACGGATATAGAAATCTCAAATACAGTTAAATATTTAGGAGTTTATTTAGACAAATTTCTGTATTTTAATAAACATGTAAACATTCAAATATCTAAAGCCAAAAAAGCATGGTTCCTATACAAAAATCTCTTCCACGCAAAGCACTTAAAAGGTAGAGTCAAAACTATTATGTATCAAGCTTTAATTCGTCCCGTTCTGACATATGCATGCCCGATATGGTTTAATATATCTCCGTCGTACATGGAACGACTTAGAATATTGGAGAGAAAATGCATTAGATCATGTACCTCTATGCATAGAACACCAAATAGCGAGTATACAAAATACTATACAAACAGTCTATAACGCTGCCTAGCTAATAAGAATAGACAACTTTATAATTAGTTTAATACGTAATCATATAGAAAACTGCCTTGCTAATGAAAACAATAATCTCATATTAGCTCCTTTTTACACAGATGAAAGATACATTAAATCTGCTGTTCAAAATGGTTATGTTCCCCCCGAAGCATTTTTATATAATACCTTGATAGACTTGGACTAGTCCAAAACAATGAAGGTATACCAATACTGTACCATAGATATAGACGAGCGACAACTAAATCTATTGATCTCAATAATGCCATAACGGCTAATGAATTGCGTTTCGATCAGAAAATATCGAATAGGGATAATCTAGAATCAGCCAACACGCGCTCCAAATTATGGTGGCTATCTGAAAATTATAATTAAAAGATATTCTAAATATTAACATTCTTTGTTCCACCCCCCTTTCCACCTCTCTTCTATTTTACTTCTACTTAGCTTTACTTTTATCTTTTATTTATTAACCTACTAGTAATGTTTTGTTTGCAATTTTTCATTACACAAAAACAAAATCTTAACACATCTCTTTAAGCTGTAAGAATGTACATAAATCGGAAAAGGATCTATTTAGGCTTAATTGAATTCTAGAGAGCCTGTTTGGGACTGATAGAGTAAAACAATGTAAATATATAGACTAAGGTTTATTGAAGTACAAAAACTATATTTAATTGGCATAAATAAACAATAAAAAAAAAAAAATAAGCGCCACACACAGCTTCTGTCAAAAGTGGAGTCTCCAAATAATGGAGAAGAGCTTGAAGTGGTACGTGAATTTCGGTATCTAGGGGTTACGCTAACGCCAAGTATGAGCTTTAAACGTCATTTGCAACAAAAGCTTAAAGACTCTAAGATTGCGATAAATAGTACGTGGAAACCACTTATGGGCATGAAAAATATATGTATGAGGGTAAAATTCAAAATGTTTCTTGACACAGCCAGAGCAATAATGCGCTACGCAGCGCAGGTGTGGGGATACACCAGTTATGAGGAGGTGGAGAAGCTTCTCTACTTTTCGTGCAAAAATGTTTCTTCCTTCCACTGAACACTCCAAACTATGCGATACATCTAGAGACAGGTCTGCCCACTCTCTACGCGTACACGCTGCAGTTACACTTTGATTACCTCGTAAAGGTGATGAAAATGCCCCAATCAAGACTGCCTCGAATTGTGGCAGCGTATCTGTTAGAGTCCAAAACGCAATTTTTCGCAGAGTGGGTGCATTTGG
>JBAMBO010002162.1:0-133720 GCA_037044535.1 Lordiphosa magnipectinata | reverse complement strand
ACAGTCAGAAGGAAACATTTCCGACCATAAAAAGTACTAGCTATATACCCGGCGTCGGCTGCGTTCTTTGCATAGAGTAGATATGTTTCTCTTATTCAAGTTTAAACTGGCTGAAAACCGATATTACCATTTGAACCAGTTGAAGCTTGTCCGAAACCAGTTTTATATTGGGAAGTTCCCACACACCGAGTTTCGAGTTCATAGGGCCGATTTCTCTACTTTCAGATAGCTGCTACACAGAAAAAAAAAGTCCGAGATATCCGAGCTGAAATCAATCCCAAACTATGTCAGAAGTCGGTCAAGCCCGGATTTTCTCAAACCAAGTACGAGAAGGATTGATATGAGTTCGGAATTTTCGATCACGGAATTCTTGATCGCGACTTAAGCTCATACTGGATTGATTTAATCTTGTTATTCGAGCTCGATTTGATCCCTCAGTTGGATCCAATCAAGAAGGTCCAATATTGATTTAAGCTGGATATTCGAACTTGATTTGATTTCGAAGTCGGCTTGGTGCAAGTGTACCTGAGATTAAATTGAGCGCGATACTCGAACTATCGTGAATATTTTTGCTATATGCTCATCTTTAAGTTTCTCTCTCTCTTTCTCTAAGATTGTATTTGTTGAATGGAATGCTGTGGTGGTGGATGGGAGTGGAGGGTGAGGGTTTATGTTGACTGGCCTTTTTTGCTCATAATTTGAGTATCGTTCATCCGCTCTTTATCATTCCTTCAGCAAATCGATAAGCAGTGATTGGAAAGGTACTAGGTAAGGTAAAAGGTAAACGTCAGAAAATATACCTTGGTAAGGTAAAAGGTATCCGGATCAAGTATCTAGGTAAAGGTAAAGGTACAAAAAATGTACTTTTATATTAAAAAGCGTGGTTCATTCATTTTTATTAGTAATGAATATTAATAACATGAAAAAACACATTTATTTCATTACAAACATTTCTGGTCATACTTTAAGGGCTTAAATCCAATTATAAGGTTTAAGAATGGAAAATTTTGATTTCAGATGATGTTATATTATTAAAATTTTTCTTATATACTATCTTGCTTTTTTAACATTACAAGAGTTTCGAATATTTCGTCACCTAGTCGGTTTCTTTTTGGTGTAAGTATTTGGCCGCCACAGCTAAAAAGTCTTTCAACTGGGGCTGAGCTAGGCAAAATGGTATTATACTTATAAAAAACATTACAAATATTTTTATACTTAAGTACAGATTCTAAAGACTTGCTACTATTGGCAAGATAATTCAAGACTTCCATTTCAATACTAGAATTTTCACAACAATTCTCAGTTTCATCATTGACAACAGTTTCCAAGTTTTCCGTAATTTCTTCAACAAGCCAATCTTTAAAAAACTTCACATTTTTTTGGTTTTATTTGGAATCCACTTCAATTTAAATTTTGGAAGTGTCATAGTGGACAAAACAAAAGTCTTTGCTTCGCTTGAAGTCAAGTTTTCAATAAAAGAAAATCGTTTTGAAACTCCTTTTTTGAGAGCAAGTGGATTACAATATTTCAAATTATTCAAACTGTCAAGCTTATGTATTACTTTAATTAAAGTGGGCAGCAAAAATTCTAAGTAACAATAGCCTAATTCAATAGCCTTAGCGAATATTTCAGTGACACTACACAGTTCTTGCAAAAAACCAATTTCTGTATTTGTAAATAATGGTTTTTTTCGGTTTTTTTTACTAACGGTTAAGGTTCGGAAATTTAAGGTTCGAGGTTTTTGGGCGTTGGTTTTGGTTCGAGCCTTGGTTCGTTGCTCGTTTTTCCCAATATATACAAAATTACAATACAATAGGTATACACCTGACGCATAAATACATTTTAAAACTGTAAGACGTAGATTATAATTGACGTGAGATTGGCGCTCGTTGGCTGGATATGGACTTCCTTCATTGCTAGTGTATAAATCTTCAGTCCGATTGATTATACTTTCTCGTATGCACTTTAATCAGTCTTTCACTCACAAAATTGAGCATCGATTGGTGTTTATTCGCCACACTTGGAACTTTTTTTTACAATGATTTGATCAAAAATGCCTTTAACTTCTGTGGAAGGTGCCGCATTAAATTTGCTGCATGCCCGCCGGTCATATTTAGTTTGCATTCGTGAAATTCTGATTTATCAGTGCTTACATTGTATGTGTATTAAATTTGTCGTCATTGCTTCACACCTTCTCAGTCAAAACTTCTTAAACGAAATGAAATGCGCGTTTTTACTGTTTTGACTTGTGTGTTTTCTGTCTTTTTCTGTTTCGATTCTTCTTTGCACCCAATTTTGGCGCGTGGACTGTTAAAAATGCTAAAACTTAGCAGAGATTAATTTAAAATAGCTAAACAATATCAAATAATTAGCTAGAGTTGCAGGCTCCGGCAAAACTGAATAGATTCCGGCATTCGAGCTAACAAAATAGCTATATCTGTTGGGAAAATTAACTAATTTGGCAACACACTTCTGTTTGTATTCGGCTGACGTGTTTCTGCAATAGCATGCACCGGGTTGGTTAGATTGGCGCATATGTATAAGATGAAAAATAAAACGTTCAATACATTGTGCAGTGTACATAGGTGTTTACATTGAATTTGTAGTATATTACAAATTAATATCTCTGACTGGAATTATTGTGGTCTATGTGTATATAATATACTCTGATTTTTCACGTATTTATATTGTTTTACATATGTACAATATGTATGTATATATGTTAATAACCATTGGGAGTGCGAAAAGGAGAAAATAACAAATCGAAGACATTTATTTTTTGAACCGAACCAAAAGCTTGGGTTCGGAACGGGTTCGGGTTCATATATTTTCGTCCTCGTGGTTCGGTTCAGGGTTTGGTTCACAGTAAAACAAAAGCCGGCATTTCGGGTTCGAACCGGTTCGGTTCAAAACCTGGCAAAGTAATTTCAACATCAGCTGAACTATCCAGCTCTAATATCTTTTAATCAGACTCTTCCAAAAATTCCGGATTCACGATTGTGCCTTCTAAACTGTACACTTTAAATGCTTTACAGAAGTTGGATGCATTATCTGTAACTGTTCCACATATTTGGGTATCGCTAAGTCCGTAATTGGCATGAACTTCAGCTAATACAGTAGCAATTACTTCATGTGTGTGGGAAAATCGCACACGCTTATATGCGAGCACGAGAGAATGACGATTTAGATTGCTATCTATTTAGTGGCCAGTTACACCAAAGTAACTTTTGTTATTGCAACTCCAGATATCGGCAGTCGTACAGATAAAATTATATAATTAAATACAAAAAAAATTTTCAAAAATATTGGCGACATTTTTCTTATAGTCCGCCTTCCTCTTATCTAGCATAGAGCGTATAGTTTTTGAACAGGGAATTTTTACCGGACGTCCAGTTAAAGCCACAAACAGGTCCCTGAAAGTTTCCTTTTCAACATGGCAGGGCGGCAACATCTCGGTTATAATGTATTCGCAAATGCGTTCATTTAGCTGTCATTAAATAATTTAGTTACATTTGTTATAATGAATTTCGTAATGCATTCAATTCTCATACCTGGTTGGAATTCAAGATACTGGGACTCTTGAATATGTCTCCTGATAATTCCTTAGTTGAGTTACTGGAAACCTTAGATACTTTGGCTCTCATTGATTCGTAAGAAGAGTAACTATTGGGGTGAACCCTCTAGCGTAAAGAAATTGAAATATATGATATATTAACAACATTTTTTGCGGATACAAATTCGCAAGAAACTGCTTCTATGGACTGGAATACAAACATATTTATGCACATAAATGTATGTATGTAAAAAATTCGATCATATGTACATAAATATGTGTGTATGTTTGTAAATATTCAAATTTTTGTCCACATATGTATGTACATTGTACATATACATATTGTGTGGGTACTTACCTTCAAATGCTTGTGTAAATTTTCAGTAGATTTCTCATCAATCTTTATAATTTTATTTACACAGAGTTGACATTTCCCATTCGGGTTGAAAAATGATCCATTCAAGATCAGCGTTTAATCTTTATTCCCTTCATTATTTAGTGACTGTTCAATCACTGCTAACAATAATAGTTTAAATTTTTGTCGTGTGTTAGTCTTTTTTTTAAAAGCATTTCTTGGAAAGGCATTGGTTACTAAATATCTCTAGAAAGAAAGAAATATCTATCTACGAAACTGTGGAAGAAATGACAATTTCTCCAAAAATTTCGGGGGTGGCAGAGGGCGTGGCAAAAATTAAATTTGATCGAAATCGTCAAAATTGTGCTGAAGCATAAACTTTGTATGGGCCAATTTCTCATCTTCTACATAGAGCCATATTTCACATAAACTTACAAATAGCAGAGTAAATTGTGAGCTTATCTGACACATAGCAGCTATCTGGAAGAAGAGAAATCGGCCCTATAACTGGAGAGTATAGGGGCGCTACCATTGAAAACAAAAAAGTTTTTCTCACTATAATGCTAAAGTCATTTGATTTGGATCCAACTTAACAGAGTTATGTGGAAGCATATAATAATAATAAATATTAAGTTTGAAAGCGCTTGCATAAAAAACCAAAAAGTTTTTCTTACCAAGACTTTTTTTATTCTTATCTTTTCTATGGCAGCTATACTATATACACACCTGATCATATTAATAGGTACACACATCAACTCTGACTTTAAGGTAACAGAAAACAGTTTTATTCATTGTTTCAAACTTAAAATTTGTTCTTAAACTATTTGTTTTTAATAAAATAAACTTAATTGTAACATAGAATAATAATATAACATAAAAGAGATCATTTTGTGTTTCAGATACGTTTTCAGTGTGATCATAATAATAGGTACACTTCATGTGTTGGTAAGAAAAAAAATTTTAATTTCCATTCCATTAATTTAGTATTTCCTAACTTAGTATCCAGTGTATCCACCTCTATTTTTGGCCACTACTGCTATTCTTTTTTGCATACTTTTAATAAGAGCCTGGCAGGTCTCTACTGGTGTCTCATACCACAGTTTTTAGACACCTTCCCATAATTTTTGTTTATTTGAAAATGAATGCCTTGCCAATATCTTGTTTAAGTCTCCCCACAAGTTTTCAATGGGGTTAAGGTCGGGGGATTGGCTTGGCCACTTCAGAACGTCAACTTTTTGGTCCACGAAAAATTTAGATAACAGCCTTGATGTGTGTTTAGGATCATTATCTTGCTGAAATACCCAACGTAATGGCATATTTTCCTCAGCATGCGGTACCATAACTGTTTCCAATATGGATTTGTACTCTTCAGCATTCATTTTGTTCGTAGTCTGATAAATTGGACCCACGCCGTACCAGGAGAAGCAACCCCATACCATTATATTGCCACCTCCATGTTTGACTGTTTTTTTTGTAAACCGTGGATGGAATTCCTTTTCATTAGGGCGTCGAACATTCCTTCCAGAGTCATTCCCAAACAAATTAATCTTGGTTCCATCGCTCCATAATATGTTTCTCCATTTTTTCTCTCCGGTGCATCCTACCGTCTTTGTGGTCCCATGCAAAAGTTTGCCTCATGGTGATATTTTTTTTGCTCATAAGTGGGACTTTTCTGGCAATTCTTCCTTGTAGTCGTCTTCGGATAGTTGGCCTTCCAACGGGTTTCCTGTCTTGGTTTTCTTTCTAATGCATTTTTAACAAAATTATGAGACTTGTTCTTTAATTTGGCAATGGCTCGTAAACATTTGCCTTCTTTTCTCAGACTAAGAACCAATCGAGCTTCTTCTTTAGTACAATGAGAATTTCGACACATTTTTTCTGAAAAAAATAATTATTTAATTCTCTGTATTGACAGGAGCTATACTTAATTAACCTTTAGTTACCAAAAGATCACTGATTACAAAATTATTCACTTGATACTTGTGAGAAACGGAGACTGTACCTATTATTATGATCAGGCGAAATGTGTGGTGGACTCGCAATTTATAGAAAAGCTTTGATATACGGGGCAGCCCCTCTTTCAACTCTTTGTCACAGTGTGGCCAGACATTGACAACAACAAAAAACCAAAAATTATAAAGTTGTCAACACTAAAAGAACGAAAAAACCATCTATAATTAAAAAATTTCGGTGTGTGCCTATTAATATGATCAGGTGTGTAGTTGTCCGATTTTCACCAAGCTTGATGTAATTTTGATTTTGCTTTGAACAATGCTTGTCGACGGATTTTTTAAACTTTTTTTAATTCATCCGATCTTTGTTATTGGTTCGGCAAATCGATAAATAATCTTAATAACTAAATATCTCTAAAAGGTACAAACCACATATCTACGTAACTTTACAAATTGCGTTGGCGGCAGGGGGCGTGGAGAAATTTTAAAACAAACTTGATCTGCCTGCAAGTAAAATAAAGTTTATGTCCCACACATGTCTAACCTCTATCTCTTACCATCTCTGAGATCAATGAGTTTATTCAGACGCACATGGCTATATCGACACGGCTAAATACATAAATTTATTTATGTATTCATTTGCGAAATCATAAAAAAACATAGATATTTTGATTCAGGAACTTATATTGATATACATAAGATAAGTTAGCTGCATAAAATGAATAGATATTTTCGGTTTTTGGTTGACATTTCAGTGGAAATGCCCATATACTAAAGTAGGGTCGGAAATGATTCCTTCTCCCTGTTACATACTTTTGCACAAACTAAATGTACTCTGTTTACCTTTGGTACAAATTATAAAAACTGTTTAGAAAAAGAAGTTGCCGTAGACTCAAAATAAAATCAAAGTACTACACAAATTTTTGGTACAAATGTTCTACAAGTGCTTGAAATGGGCACAACTCACACTTATTTAACCACCGCATAGTGTGTCGCTTAGAACAATCTAGAAAATGAAAATTATTTTATGATATTTTTTTCCTTATGAGTTCGAAATAAGAAAAAAATTGTGCTAAAGGGGTGGTCGGGCATGCACCGTTCGCCAGTTCCAGGCACTTAACCCATTTCACGCTAATTGGTATTTAAATAAGTGTTGACACTTAAAAAATTCCAGCGCGGGGCATGCGATTGATATCGTGGAAAAAAATCTACTACACTCTCAGGCAAAAACTTTTCTCACTTTTAATGTCCGGTTAATTCTTAGTTGTCAATTCAGGGTTTCTTTTTTTGTTAATTTTCGTAACAGTGGGACATTTTTGTATAATTTATGTGAAAATGCATATTTTCTGGCACTTTTTTTTTCCTCTTTCAACTTCTAGATTGCTGAAATGACACACTGTGCACCGCACAGAAAAGTATAAAAAGCATCTAAGACATGTAGCTCGATAAGTGTACGATGGTGCGGTGCGATACGAGGCCATTCCATTCCTGGGCTCGATTCGCAAACAAGGCTGACAATTAAAATGTATCTTTGTTTTTCAAAAAGGGCCCAAAAATGATCCTATAGAATAAGGAAGAGCACCATGTCAAAGAGATGTGTCTATTCGAACCCCACCACAAAGAAAGATCCCCTTAGAAATCGATGATTTATTTTGCAAAATCCATCAAATTTGTTTCCCAGTTGAATATAAAATATTCTTGAAAACGGAACAATGCAACTCAAATCTAGCTCTTACCCCGTTTTTTTTTTTGACAACGTTTATGCTGATCTTAAGTCCAATGTTCGCAGTTTTTTTCCATCTTCTAAGTGTTCAAGTTTTTACTGCATTCATTTAGTTACTATATATCAACTTCATGGTCATGAACAAAAGAAAAGCTTTGAAACTTGTGCGAAATCGATAACAGCTCTAACTAAAACAAGTTAAGGCCGACTGATTTTCAGTTTTATGTATATTTACATTACATTTATCAGCTGGGAAAGTGAAATGGCCCCCCCGCCAACTGCATCCATGTCCATTCATCTCTTGCACTCTTGTGAAAGGTAAAAATCTTTGTCTGTTTTTTGTGTGTTGTGTGAAATGCAAATAGTACACACAAAGGAAGGGCGTCAAACGAGGTATGTGGGCGGGTGTGTGGGGCAGTTGCAATCCGGCAACAATAAAAATGTTTGCTCTTCATTAGAGCAACATGCATCACTGTATCTTTCTTACACTCTAAAAAAAAATTTACAAAAAACATACAGCAAATTTTTAGTTTCGCTCTATTTAGTTTTGTTTTTGTTTTTTTTTACAGAGTAGTTCTTGCCCGTCATACGAAAAGGCACTGAAAATGGAAACTTTTATATCTGAAACCAACTTGATCTGGGCTTGGAATACATCCAACAATTTGACGAGTGAACATGGCTATATCGACTCGGCTGCTGACGCTGATCAAGAATATATAAACTTTGTAGCGTCGCAAAGGTTTCCTTCTTCCTCTTACATACATTTGCACAACTTCATTATCATTTTTTACACAGTTTTAATGGGTAGAGGGTATAAAAAGTTTGCCTGCTGCACAGTACTTTTATATCCTCTACTTTTAGAAATTCCAAGATAAATTTAGCTTCTGAGGTGGAACTGAGTCACTACCGCTTACTCGTTCCTGCAATATAAAAGCTGGCTTAAGGTGTTCCGCGAAATATGTGTCATTTATTTTTTAATGACGAATACGCGGCTATTAGGTGCTTGGACAATTCGAAGGGCCCGCTGATATAAATGTTATTATTCTCTAATTTTCATTTTGATATTCTAAGTTTAAAATTTCTTTAATGGGGGTGTTGGAAATCTCTGGAGATTTTGGCCTCGGTTGGTTTGCAAAACACTCAAAAAATCCGTCGGTGTCGCAGAAGTTCAAGAGATTTAATTTTCTTATTTGAAAACCTAGTTAGAAGGTTTGTGTCCATTAAATATAATGGTCTATCTCTATCTCATTTCTAAGCAGGCTTGCCTCACTCGCAAAATAAAATTTACCATTTTCTAGTTATACCATGATGTTTAAATGAAATTTTTTGATAGTGTTATATGTTTTATGATGCATTTTTAAGTTTAATTCAAATTTAAGTCATATTCTCCAAAAATAAAATGAAAAATTTGAAAATGTTTTTGCGCCAGTCATGAAATTTAACTTGGCAACCTTTAGCACTTGTTGGTACACAGATGACGACACCATAGTTAGAGGTGTGGCGATTTAGGCCACTTGAATTATTTACTATACAACACAGATTAGCAGCCATGCACCCATTTTCACTTTCGCAAAACTTTTGCGGTTTCAAATCGGTTTTTGGACCAGGTTTGGACTCAAAATCGTAAAATTTTTGCGAAAGCGAAAATAGGAGCGCGGCTGTAGGTTTAGGTTTGGTTTACGGCAGTAGTGCCTTGCCGATATGTGTGAGGTTAACAGAATGCCACGAGTTAAATGTGTGAATGTGTGTGTGTGAGTTAGAGATGTAGATAAAAAGAGCGGAAGTAACGAGTTGCCAGTGATGTGCGTATGACTGTGACTAGAGCTGTGTTTGGAACTGGATCTATGATTGGAGCCGGATAAACTGTGATCGGAGCGGGATAAATTGTGATCCGCCACAGAGGGCGCTTTTCTTGGTGGGTTTTAATTGTTACGGCAGCAGGTTTTTGCAAACAATTATTGAAACGCAAATTTTAAATTAAATATTTAATTCAATTAAATGCAACGTACACACCTGATCATATTAATAGGTACACACCGAAATTTTTTAATTATAGATGGTTTTTTCGTACTTTTAGTGTTGACAACTTTATAATTTTTGGTTTTTTGTTGTTGTCAATGTCTGGCCACACTGTGACAAAGAGTTGAAAGAGGGGCTGCCCCGTATATCAAAGCTTTTCTATAAATTGCGAGTCCACCACACATTTCGCCTGATCATACTAATAGGTACAGTCTCCGTTTCTCACAAGTATCAAGTGAATAATTTTGTAATCAGTGATCTTTTGGTAACTCAAGGTAAATTAAGTATAGCTCCTGTCAATACAGAGAATTAAATAATTATTTTTTTCAGAAAAAATGGGTCGAAATTCTCATTGTACTAAAGAAGAAGCTCGATTGGTTCTTAGTCTGAGAAAAGAAGGCAAATCTTTACGAGCCATCGTCAAATTAAAGAACAAGTCTCATAATTTTGTTAAAAATGCATTAGAAAGAAAACCAAGACAGGAAACCCGTGGAAGGCCACAAAAAAAAAACAGAAACCCTCGACCACTACATAATAACTTTGAGCAAAACGGACTCATTTAAGTCATCGAAGGCTATTGCAGCCGAAATTGGGAATTCAGTTAGTGCTCCAACTATCCGAAGACGACTACAAGATGCCAACCTACCAGGAAGAATTGCCAGAAAAGTCCCACTTATGAGCAAAAAAAATATCACCATGAGGCAAACTTTTGCAAGGGACCACAAAGATTGGGTAGGATGCACCGGAGAGAAAAAATGGAGAAACATATTATGGAGCGATGGAACTAAGATTAATTTGTTTGGGAATGACTGTGAAAGGAATGTTCGACGCCCTAATGGAAAGGAATTCCATCCACGGTTTTAAAAAAAAACAGTCAAACATGGAGGTGGCAATATAATGGTATGGAGTTGCTTCTCCTGGTACGGCGTAGGTCCAATTTATCAGACTACGAACAAAATGAATGCTGAAGAGTACAAATCCATATTGGAAACAGTTATGGTACCGTATGCTGAGGAAAATATGCCATTACGTTCGGTATTTCAGCAAGATAATGATCCAAAACACACATCAAGGCTGTTATCTAAATTTTTCGAGGACCAAAAAGTTGACGTTCTGAAGTGGCCAAGCCAATCCCCCAACCTTAACCCCATTGAAAACTTGTGGGGAGACTTAAAAAAGAAATTCGCAAAGCATTCATTTTCAAATAAACAAAAATTATGGGAAGGTGTCCAAAAACTGTGGTATGAGACACCAGTAGAGACCTGCCAGGCTTTTATTAAAAGTATGCCAAAAAGAATAGCTGTAGTGGCCAAAAATAGATAGAATAGTGGATACTAAGTTAGGAAACACTAATTTACCTAAAAAAAGAACACAAAATGGAAATTAAAATTTTTTTTCTTACCAACACATGAAGTGTACCTATTATTATGATCACACTGAAAACGTATCTGAAACGATCTCAGATGATCTCTTTTATGTTATATTATTATTCTATGTTACAATTAAGTTTATTTTATTAAAAACAAATAGTTTAAGAACCAATGAGAACAAATTTTAAGTTTGAAACAATGAATAAAACTGTTTTCTGTTACCTTAAAGTCGGAGTTGATGCGTGTACCTATTAATATGATCAGGTGTGTATCTAGACAATGTTTACATTTCCAAAATTAATTTTGGTTATCCAAATTGTTTAATTGGTGAATTTTGCTATATTTCCTTACGAAACACGAGATTTTTGAAACTAACCAAAAAGAGATTTTTGGGACTCCGAGAATTGGTTTTCGGTTGCAATTTGGTTGGAAGAAATTTCCGTGACATCTCCTTATATCTGCTATAATCCGATTTCGACCAAATTAAGCGAATCTGTTTCAAAGTAACCCCGGCATGGGACCCTTAAATTATGATATAAGGGACCTCTGTAAGCAGCTCCTCATACCCAGTTTTTCAAATAAAGCCTCGGTACGCGTTTTATGGGTACTTTTGTACCTGCAACACACAACGACAACAATTTTAACTTAGTTTTTAAGGGTTTAAGATTAAAAATCAGAAAAATTCGTTAAATGTGGACAGGGTCTTTGAGAACGCAACACAAAAAATTCACTTCAATCGGGCAATTGGTTAGGGTACCTCCAGAAGGAGTTAAACCTTAATTCTTGAATATCTTTAAAAGCGCACGGTAGATTTTTATTAAAATCTTATTATACTCTGTACCGAAGGTACATAGAGTATATTAAGTTTGTGCAAAAGTATGTAACAGGGAGAAGGAATCGTTTCCGACCCTATAAAGTATATATATTCTTGATCAGCATCAACAGCCGATTCGATATAGCCATGTCCGTCTGTCCGTCTGTCTGTCTGTCTGTCCGTCCGTCCGTATGAACGAAGAGATCTCAGATCCGTATCATAATTTTAGGGTCTTTTGCCGGGTTTTTAAAAAAAAGTTGGTTTTTGCCTAACTGTGTAATTAACAATCACAGAGATTAAAAACGATCAAATTAAAAAAAGTTTTTCTCACAAAGACCATCCGACCGATCTGTCCTATGGCAGCCATGAGATACAGGCATCCGATTTCAACTAAATTTTGCATATCTTTTTGAAGGCAATTTATATTAACAACACAGTGCTTTAAATTTCACAAAATTGTAATAAGCTGGACAATGACCAAGCGTACGCTGTAGAGCAGGTCGCAAATAGCACTTCCTCATACTTGGTTTTCCTCGGGGACCCCCCAAAACCTGAAGATATTTTGTCTAACTTTGCTAATTCTGATAGCGACGAGAAGATTCTTATATATTGTATTCAATAGTTTTAGAGATTCAACGCGTTGGCTATGAAATGCGGGTTACAGATTTGGTATCCACAACTTTTTTTGGAAATTTATACTCTGACCACCACTGGCTTCAAAAAATATTATTCTTTGATATTTTTGCTTAGTTTGTATTATACAAGTCTATTTAGTTCTACGTTGAACAAATGTTGTCACGATGAGCTTGGATACCATATGACGAAGCTATTCGCGAATTTCTGAGCCCACATCGACAATCTATTATATTTTTTAAGTGTCTTAACAGAGAATATATTGATATAACATTGTTTTCCCTAAAAGTATACTTTGCTAAGGATCGGTGGGAAATTAAAATACAGTTTTTTATATAATTATAATCACACAATCACATACATTTTTACATATTTGTTTGACGAATTTGGACTTAGATTACTCCTGTACGAGTGCTGTTACTCTAAAGGGCCAGAATAATCTCCAGTCAATTAATACATCTTCACCACAGCATAGAGATATTTTTATTCAGCGTATGGTTTATACATGGATCAAAATCAGGTAATCTAAGTGCACTTTTGAATTTAAGTGCGTTTTTTAATTTGTATACCCTATACCAAAGTACTCAGATATGATAAGAGCCAAAGCGACTGAATTTGAATGGAGAATCCTTATATACTATAGTTCAAAGCCAAGTTAAATTTAAGATTTTGCTACTCCTTACATGTATTATAATTTATGGGATACATTGACGGCATGTTCTTCAAAAAATGTAGTAGACGGCAATTCCTATTGAAATTCAGCAAATTTCAAGGGCATATGACAATTTAAACCCGCACCACCACATTCTCAATCAACAGAGCACTGGACTAACAAAGCCAATGAGAAAGTAAGTAACAAAATGGAAGCACCAAACACAGTACGTAGACTCCATGTATGTGCAGGAATATCGTATGTTATAGATTGAAACCAAACCGCATTACCTCATTTTCGACGATCGTTCGAAAAATGGGTTTTTGTGAGAAAAACTTGTTTGTTTTCAATGTTAGCGTTCTTACACTCGGTCATTATTAAAATTAAATGTTTTCAAACTGATCTGCGAAGTTTGGTCGAAATCGTTAACCTTTGGAGCGAGCTTTTTCAAGTGTATTAAAACTTTGGCACAGACGAAGTTAGCTTTCCTTTCTCGTTAAGTTTAGTTTGGATTGGTGATCTCAAAATATATATATTATTTTCTTCGCAGAAGTAAAAATAAAAATAGTTTTTTTGAATTTTTAAATATTTTTCCCAGGCGATTGGAAACGAAATTTTATTGCGTTTTGGAGCAAAAAATCGATTTTTTAAAAATAATTTTTATTATTGTATTCAAACTTCTTAACCGATTCGAAAATAGTGTTGTGTGCGATTATTGACAATTCAATTACCTTTCGATTTATATCTTGCTTGACACCATCTGACGATTATGAATTGAGAAATGGCTTAAAATGTAAGTGCACCTACCGAAAAAATGAAAAAAATCAGATTTAAAAATCGATGCCATAAAAAAATTTTTGAAATAGATTTTTGAGATTGAGAAAATAATTGCAGTAGAAATAGGTCAAACATTTTTTTTTTTTGTTAACTAGTGTTATATGAAAAACAATATTAAAATTCTCACCAAACTTTAGCAAAGAACTTTTAGTATATTTTTATGGACATTAACGTTACATCAATATATTTATATATATAAGTTCTGGTTCTAATTTTAGCATTTTATAGTTTTCAAACTATTCAAAAAGTGTTTTCAAGTATTAAGTAGAACTTAACTGGGCTAAACAATACAATTCAAAGGTGGAAACTTACATTATTGGAAAGGAACTCCCCAAAAACTTTTCACTCTTGCTTTAAAAATTTGCATTATCTTGTAGGAACCGATATTGTCCTGGAAGTACTTGTTTTCATGTAAGTTGTCTGTTAATCGTTTGTAAATTAGTCTCCCAGAACGCTCTCTAGCTTGATTCTCCCACATTATCCTTGTCTTAGAGTCAATGTTAGATAGGTAGATAGATAGATAAGTGTTTATTTTCATTTGATAATTTTCATAGCTTACAGCTTTACATTGATTAACTAATAATAAACAAACATTTAAAGCTTGGTTTAAAACCGTCAGCCTTCCTTCTGTTGTATGACATAAAAAACAATTACATATATAAGCATGTACTTATTTTACATATAATTAACAAAATTTCATATTCTGCATATTATTTAAAAATGTTCATTTATGACATTTCTTCTATAATTAGTAGCCATCTCTATGTAATTCGCCAGATTATTCCATCCCATCCTTCCGTTCAGGGCCGTCAGCACCTCTTCCTCGGTAAACGTACAAGTTTTGAAATAACGCCATCGAAATTCCCGCAGTATTGGACATCGTCCTACAAAATGCTGCATGTCCTCCTGCTCAGACATATTGCATAGTGAGCATATACCTCCATTTACAATACTTCTTGGGCAGCTGTTTAACCATAAAAGATCTCCTCTGCCCTTCATTATCCAAGCTATCTCGCTTTGCTTGAAAGATTTGTTGCAGTATGTGGGCCCTATTGCATAATTAAGGTTTTCATACACTCTTGATGCACTTACTGACGCCTTGTTCATGTGTTGCATGTGGTTATCTGCTTTTGATGCGCTTAGGAACCGAACATTGCGGTCAATCCAATCTGCATGCGATTGGTTGTCTCCGAGTGATATGCCATGATGCGCGAAAATTTCTCTAAGCCTCGCAAACCACCCCAAATTATTTCGCATCATTTTTTCAGCAAGGATATGCGGGAGTCTAGAATCTTCATACTCAAATAAAATTCTTGATAGGTATTTGAGATGAAGTGTTAGACTATAGATGTGTCCATCTTCTAGCCCTGCGTCAATTCCCAATATGTAGTTGGGTGTGCTATCTGGTAGTTTGAGTATCCTCTTTAAAAAATATCGCTGCAGTTGGTCTGCCTCTTCCTTTATTTCTCCACCCCAGACTTGAGCTCTATAGTACTGTACCGTTTTGCTGACTGAGTTAAAGATTTTCCATTTAGATGCTAGGTTCACTGTCCCCTTGTTGATGAAATTCGCCCACACAGAGTTTATACTCGCCTTTGCTTCTTTTGTCCTGGCTGCCACATGCTTCTTAAAGCTCATTGTAGGTGTCAGGATAACCCCAAGGTATTTGTACTCCGGTACCACCTTCACCTGCTCCTCCTGATACGTCCAGTTCTCCGATGCCGCCAGTCTACCGCCTTTTCTAAACAGCATAATCTCGGATTTTGTCTTATTGACTTCCATGCCCCACAATATGCAGTATGTCTCGAGGTTATGGATCATATGCTGGAGGGTTGAGGGATTGTCCGCTACCATCACAATGTCATCTGCGTACATTAATACCCTAATGTTTGTGTTGTCGATATACAGGCCACCTCCTAAGTGTTCATGCAGATCATCTAAGTACATCGCAAACAGCAACGGTGACATAAGGCATCCTTGCTTTAATCCGTTAATGGTTTCAAACTTCTCAGAAAGCTCACTCCCAGTCCAAACAGCACAAGACGTTTGCGAGTATACTTTTTCTATAAATTGTATTATTTTTGTGGATACACCTTGTCATTGGAGCTTGTATATAAGATGTTTACGAGGTACTCGGTCAAAGGCAGCTCTAAAATCTACAAAATAAACATAAACTTTTCTTTTTTCTTCAAATTTAATGCGGATTATAGATGCTAAGTTGAATATGTTGTCAACCGTTGAGTATCCAAGCCGGAATCCTGCTTGGAACTCGTTTAATTTATCGTGCTTTTCGACCCACGTTGTTAGTCTCGTCGACAGTATACTCATTAGTAGCTTCGCTGCACAGTTCATAAAGGATATACCTCGGTAGTTCATCGGATCATTGATCCTTTTTTATATATTGGAAATATTATACTGTTGATGAAAGATTTTTCCAAACAGTTGATATCAAACACTCTATTGTATATAGTGACAATTTGTTTAAGCATCTCATTTGGGGCGTTTTTGAAAAATTCATACGGAACTCTGTCTTCTCCAGGAGCTTTGTTGGGTTTGGCTTTGTTTAGTGCTGACAATAGTTCCTCCATTGTTAATACTGCATCTAAGTCTGGATCCGTGATATACATTGGTGCATATTGAAACTCCACGGCGTTTTGTTAAGGGTTAAGGAGATTATTAAAGTGATTTCTGAAATCCCACGCAGCTATTTCCACACTTATTTTCGGACTGACTCCTCTAATTTCTCGGACTATCCTTCACCAGTCAATGTTGAGAATCAATCTATTCTGCTTCCATCTCCACAAGCTTGTGTTTTCCAGTGTCAACGGGGACTCATGTGATTTTGACTCAAGAAGGTATATTGTTACTATTTTAGGATATCGTCGGTCCGGCATATTACAGTATTTAAGAAGATATTTGAAGTGGAGGTCCAATGTGTATGTGAATAGTGCAGGGAGACCAGTTTCCAGATGGCTTGAGTAGTTAGGAGTATTCTTGGGAAGGTGGAAAATTCTTTTTATGAAATATCGTTGGCTTCTTTCATCATCCTCATATGATTCTGAACAACATACTTGAGCGGCATAACAAGTGATCGCTTTGGCTGTCACCTGGTACATTCTATATTTCGTGCTCAAATTCACTAGCTTCCGTTTTAGCAGTCCATTCCACGTACTACTTATACTTGTCACTTGTATATCCGTCCTCTTGAGCTGTGCGTGCTTTTGAAAGGTCATATTGCTCGTCCGTGTGACACCCAGGTATTTAATCGATTTGACTACCTCCAACCGTGTACCTGTTAGGTTCCGATTTTCGTTTCGGACAAATCTTCCTCTTCCATTCCGTACTATAAGTATTTTCGATTTTTCGCTATTAATAGTAAGTTTCCAAGTATTGCAGTATGTCCGTGTAGTATTTCTCATTTCCTACAGTATTTCTGGTGGCAGCTGCCTCCGCCTTAATCATAGATTTTGCCCCGGAAAATGCACGTTTTCATTTATATCTTAAGTTTTCCGCTATTATTTTGAAGATTGTTTCTCATTTCATATCAAATGCATCTTGATCTAATTATTTAATGTTGAAAAATATAATTTGAGAAGCCCCTACCTTTTCGGTAAGCTGGCTACGCCCTTGTACATCAGCACCTTGAAACGATGCGCACCTAGATTAACTTCTCCAGCCAGTTTGTGTACAATGTCATCGACATTGAGGGCAAATAATAGGAGACTGAGTAAGCACCCCTGATAGACGTCTTGGTTTGTGGTGGCCATTCCACACCCATGTGATATTATTCTTGTATAGTCTCTCTATTGTTTTTATCATTTTGGTGGATACACCCAAGTTGCTAAGCTTATACTGTAGGCTGTCCCTATTTACTGTGTCGAAAGCTAACTTAAAATCTATGAAGAAGCAGAACATCTATTTTCCTTAGCTGAGGTACTCCTTCGCTGTTGCAGTAAGAACGTAAATTCAGTCGACTGTTGAATATCCTTCTCGGAAGCCCATATGGTTTGCACTTAAGAGCTGATATTGATTGGTAAATTTGACTAAACGGGCAAGAAGAGCTGACGCAAACACTTTCGTTGCAGCATTTAAGAATAAGATTCCCCTGTAGTTTTGGGCTTCGTTTGGCCTTCTTGTATATTGGGTATAAGATGTTGGCATTTTTTAAAACTCACTGGGGACTCTTATCTGTTCCTGGGGCTTTGCTGTGTTTACTCCTCACCTGGGCGCTTCGAATCTCCTGTGGTGTAATGACGAAATCCAGATCCTCCACTAAGACGTTAGGTAGTGCGAAACTCATCATACTATTATATTCGTTTGTCCAAAGGAGATTTTTGAAATATTCTGCTATGGCAAATGGTTCAACAGATATTAATTTATTCGCGAAAGATCCATTTAATCTCCTCACTGTCTGCAATTTGGGCAATTTTATTTTCCATATCTTTATTAAAAACCGCCACCACAAGTGGCATATGATCGGAGAATGGTTCTGATTCTGATCTCAAGTCATTAACTAGGCAGTGCCAGATGCCTTGGATTATACAATAAACTATGGTCGATGTGGCCTGACCTCGTATGAAAGTGTCCCAGTATCGCTTGCGGTTGTACCGTTTAGAATAGTGAGCCGAAAGCATTCAAAAAGTTCGATTAGTTTTTTCCCTTTGGTATCGATCACTTTATCCTGCGAATATCTTTACGAATTTGCGAATGTTTCCATGGCTGTGGGCTCCATAATCGTGCTTTGAAGCTCTCCTGTCCTTTCATTGATACAGGTGTTATACAGTCAAGAAGTCGGCTATCCAGTCGTTGCAATTAAGATAGCATGGAATGACATGTAATTTTTCATTTTGCGATACACACTCGATTAGTATGGTCTCTTCAATTGTCCTGAAATTACACAATCGCTTTAAGGATGCCTACACTTGCCCTTCCCTTAACGACCTTGTCGCCAAACTCCATTGCATTTCAGTCCGCAAAAGATATCTCGTTGCTCATTTTGTTCGATAAAAGTTTCGTATAGTATAAATATGTCAGAGTCTCTAATCATTTTGAAGAAGTTTATCTGAATTAATTTATTGGCTATAGCCCTGCAAATTTGGAATTTCCTGTAGTTGGTGTGGGGTCTATTCTTTTTAAGATTATTTGATCAATTTTGATTGTTGTTTCTTTTATTGAGCTCTATATTGTTTCTAAGTTTTTTGCCTAATTATATTCTATAAGAGATTTAAAATCTTGGGGGAGATCTCCCATTTTGCCGACGTGTAGCTCGTCGAGCACTGCAGTAGACCTTTGCTCCTCATTGGTTAGTTCCAGGCTGGCATCAAATCTCATCCACTTGCCACCAATTCGTATACTATCATTTATTACTACGACTTTATGACTTCAATTTCTCACCTGTATTAGAAAGTTTAGCTGTAGGAGTGCTTTTTTATGGGCTTGTCTTATATCACTCAGGTCCTTCTCCACATAAATGTTTGCTTGCCAGCAAGCTTATTTTAATTTCGTCGATCCATATTATCTGCCTCCTCGGAATCCATTTCAGCCACTATTCTCATTTTATTTTTTAGCCTATATAATAAGCCTGTATATAGCTTCCTTGATTTGGACGTTATTAACCTACAACACATCACGGCAGATCCGTTGAATCTTCGCTTTCGGAGGACCATCGGCTTGGATTTTGCGAAAAACTATATTTTTCCTTTTGTGTTGCTCAACAATCCTGTTAAGCTCCTTGTGATCGGCATCTGCCTTGAGTTTGACTTGTTTAATCTCCAATCTAAGCTCCTCCACTTGTTGGGCCACGTCTTTCGTTGCCACGTTTTCCAATATCTTCATTAAGTCGCTCATAGTTGGCTCAGCCCCCCGACATATCTGAGAGTCCTCTCTTGGCTATCTGCGAAGATCCTTCGTGCTTTTGCGACGATGTAGGTTCCCAGCCATTTGAAAACCCGCCAATTATATTCGATTGCTGCGCCAAATATGGATCGTTCTCTGGTGAACTAGTTCCGTGCGATCGACTTTCACAGCTGATAAGTTCCACCACTAATTTGTCTGTTTGTTTTCACGCTCTTTACTTCGGATAACTTTCTTCGCTTACCAGCGTTTCCCTGTGCTTTCGTTGAGAATTTGGTGGAATTCCTTACTGGTGTTGTGATGAAGGATTTGGCGTTCTGATGGTCAAACCTGGGGGAGTATCTCGATCGACTGCGTTTGCGCCTGTGTTGTTGTTCTACAATTAATGTGCTTTCAGGTATCACTCCCCTGCTTCCACTCAAGAGGCACTCCTCAGTTGTAGCGCCTTTCTCCAGCGTTTCCTCAACCTCAAGTGGTTCTCAACTGTAATGGCGGGTCAAGAATTGAAGAAATTACCCAAGCTGCGACTTTAAGGATCCGCTGTCAATATGAGCGCCATGGTAAGCACCTTCTCCAGAATAGTGTCGACAGCTGATGGTTTATTTTGTTTTAGGCAGGGACTAAACCCGAAACGATTTTCGGTTTCGGTTCGATATTTATATTTCGGTTATGGTTATATCATAGGAAACGGACATAGGTTGCTTGTCAGTTTCCTATACAGTTAAAATTAGCTTTAGGGCAATAAAAATGCCTTGACGGAAACTCAAATTCGAATCGGTTTTAATCCCTGGTTTTTGTGGCTTTAATTACGTTTAAAAGCTGGAGCCAGACACAAACACGTCCGCACAGTTCAAACTCTTTCTCGTCTTTCTGGTACTCGCAATTGTTTTGGTGCTCGGTTTTTTAGTCATAAAATGAAATCAAATGAACCTTTTTTCAAACTTTTTCATCTTTTTATTCGGTCACTCAATGGCTACAAATCGTAGAACAACTTATTCGAAATGGCCGCCTTGTGCCTTCCAGCAATGCCGAAGTCTCTCTGGCCACTCTGGAGCGGAGTCTTGTTGCTTGTTTGCCAATAATATCGTGTTGAGAGGCTTTACAACCTTTTCCAAAACGTTGGATTGATACACTTTCGCCGAAGTTTGACTCTTTTTTCACAAAAATACTAGTGACCCCATCATAGGTGATTCCCCACTAAGCCATCACATGAGCCGGATGGTGACCTCTATGAACTTTCGGAATGAGATCGGACGCTTGTTTTGATGACACAGTATACACTCTATCGTTCTGTTTGTTGAACGATTCCTCTATGGGGAAAATTTTCTTGACAGTAAACAGAATTCGTCTGTGGGCATTGGTCGAGTACTGGCGAAGCAATGCTTTCGATTATGTTTTGCGATTTTGTTTCAATGCTATTGTGAACAAGTAGCCGGTGTGTCTCTTGTATGCACTGAGCCCCAAGTCACGTTTTATGATGCTGGATTTCGACGAATTCGATCTTTCACGGCTTTGATGGCTTGTGACGTTCGCACAGTGCGCGGACGTCCGGTTTTTGCGCGGTCTTTTATTCCATCAGTATCCTCAAATAACTTCACGGTACGATACACAAAGTTTCGAGTGATTTCCAGTGGGCGCAACATCCGAAAGATTTCACTTTTTTCGTAGCCGCATTTATGCAGGCCAATTACAACACGATTTTCGGGCGATTCACATTCCATGATTGGAAACCACTGACGCCAAAATCTTTTGATGCAGTAATATGTAAAAATATCACTTGTCAAATAGCCTTCAAGTTGGAGTGAATGCGTTCAATGGTTCTCGAGAACGAGTGTGTTCAATACGTGTACCAAAACAATTGCCACTTCTAGGTAGTATTATTCAAATCAGCGGAATTAAACAGAAACCCATATAACGTTCTTTTATCCAAAATTAAGTTCTATGCATTTTCTCACTAGAGATGCCTCACGGGACATTGTTATCCATCATTATATTTATGTGGTGTCTATTATAATGCGAAGCAAAAACTTAAAGTTAATTGCCATCACATAGTTTCTCATGGTTTCTTGTGCATTCTTTTTTGACCATTTGTACCCCCAGATAGATTTTAGATAGCAAAAGTAAAAGAAGTCTATAGGCACTTTAATTGAAAACAAGAAAGAAAGTCGGTCTAGCCCGACTAGCCGTGTTTTGCTCATAACTTGAGTATCGTTCATCCGATCTTTATCATTCCTTCAGCAAATCGATAAATAATTTTGACAACTAGATATCTCTAAAAAGTACCAACAATCTATCATGAAAACTGTGGGAGATATGACGTTTTTTTCAAATTGCGGGGCGGGAGGGGGCATGGAAAAAATCAAAAATAAACTTGATCTGCCTCCAACTGTCAGAAAAACTCGAAAAATTGAATATTTTCGGTAAAAGAGTAAATAAACTAAATTAATTTTTTTATGTTTCTTTTACTATTTTATTGATTTAATACAAATTAATTGAAATTTTTGACTGCGTCAGCGTCATTTGCTACCCAAAAATTGCACTTTTTCGAGTTTCAATGAAAATTCTAATTGCTTACAGGCGCTTACGAAGAATCAATCGAAAGGAGTTGGTATGTTCATACAGGCAAATAATTTGCCATATTTTTACGAAAGTTTGGCTAAATACACAGTTTAACAAATATTGGGTCCTTACGAGCTGGAGAATGAAATTGATACTGTTCGACGGAGGTTCTCGAGCTGAATAGAAGTCAATTTGGTGGTGGATGATCAAAGTTGTTAAAAGTGCCAACAAATAGAATGATGCGAGTAAAAATGTAGATGCTAAGAAGGAACTAAGTGGTTTACAACGCAATAATCCAAATTCGTGGTTGTTGGGCTAGAAACCGTACGAATGAAAAATAAAATGTGGTACCCGCGATTTGTCCAAATTGACCATTTGACTCCCAAAACCGATTCGTAAGCCGTTTGAACAGATTGTTTAATAGTCTCTCTATGAGACTTTGGTGTGTTTCCTCTATGCATCTTAAGAAAAGCGTGCCAAAAATTTGAAAGCAGACAATAGAAGACTACATTTTAAATTTGGTTGCTCTAGCTCTTCTAGTCTCTGAGATCTAGGTGTTCATACAGACGGACATGGCTACATTGACTCGGCTGTTGATGCTGATCAAGAATATGAAAGAAGGAGAGAAGAAGGAAGAGAAGAAGAAATGATTCCTTCTGCTTGTTACATACATTTGCACGACTTTGGTATACCTTTTCTACTCTACGAGTAACGGATATAAAAACTTGGTGTGCTAGAGAAATGTTAAAAATTGACTGGTATTTAGCTTGAAACCCTCCGTCGAACGGTATCAATCTCATTCATAATTTATATGCTTATTTTTAAATGTTTCAGCAAATTAAGTTTGATTAGCCGACATATGATTCAACCCTTACCTAAAAATCTGATCCAGCTGGATGGCATGTTCCTTGATTATGTCCATGAGGTTTTAATTTTTATATACAGTATGCGACTCAAACATCTGATTCAGCCCAAACGTTTTCACGACGATCTCAGTCTTTAATATTGTCGAATTAATCATTTGTAAATTAATTCCCAAAATCGGTTTTTCTAGTCTGGTCGTTTGTGTCCTCTTTTATGGACAGGTCTTTCATTCCGACGTGATCCATAATTTTTCGAGAAGTTTTAGGAGACATTTTTAGGGCATTATTAGCCATGCTCCCATTTTCGCTTTCGCAAAAATTTAACGATTTGGTCGCTAAATCGCAAAATAGTTGCTCCGAAATTCGCAAATCGTAAAATTTCGGCGATCTAAAACCGGCGACGTAGGAGTCCGTGAAATGAAAACTAGAGATAAGAGCTGCCTTCATATGAATCAATATTTGTAATTCTCTATGACTATCTTAGATGGTTTTTGTGGACTCTCATATACAATTTGCATTAAACTCTTGTCTTAATACATTTTTTTCCTAATCCTCCCAAAATTGCTCGTGGAACAAAATACCTTTTGACAACAACAACTTTCGATTTGGCTGGGGTGATAACCGATAAGTTTGTCGATACAGCTGCAGAACGAATTGGGAATGCAAAAGAATCGAAAACAAAAAGTTGTGAATTTTGGATTACATACTTAAAATTGAACTCGTACGAATTTGTTGAAATCGCAAATCGCAAAAGTAAGTGAAAGCCGAAGCACATACATATAAAGGAATTAAAGTTTCACGAAACTCTTTGCTGTCTAAAAGTAAAAATGGCCAGGGTCAGTGGTAACAATTTTTACAGACGACAGACGAAATTAATGCCTCTTCATTTGCCTCGTAGGCTACTTTCATTTTTTCCCCTTTTTGCACAACACCGGTGTGTTGACTAATTCGAACTTTTTTCGGATAAAATTGAGTTTTAATGGCTTAAAAATAATTTATAGTTTGGAGCTTAGTCCATACCAAAACACTTTTAGCAATGGATTAGAAACTGAAAAAAAAAATTTTAATCCAACATTTATTTTAATTATTTTGGACTACCAGCCAGTTGTTTTTGGTCATTCGCTTTATGCAACTTCGAAGCTATCAACGAAAAATTTAAATCTCCGACATTTCTGGAAGACCGAAACGAGAATTGGTTGTTTTTAAAAGCAACTGACCCAAAAATCTGTAGAGATTTCTGAAATACCGTTCCTCCTCGAAGATATATTTTTGTCTCGCGCCTAGTGCCATCGGCAACGGAAGATTTCGTCATGACCAATATCTGTTCAAGGCTTAACATTAATGTGTCACCTGGTCTAGTGGTCTCAAAAACTAACTCTAAAACCATACGTGATATTACCTCTTTTAAAATTGTAGTACCTGAGGCATACTTTGATCGAGTACTTGAGCAATCTTTCTGGCCTAAACATTCCGTGGTTCACGAATTTGTAAATAGGCCAAGTCGTAGATCTCGTTTCAACAATTTGCCTATTTCGTCAGCCTCAATAACTAAATACGACCCCTTTTCCCTCCTTTACCAAAACGTTCGCGGGCTTCGAAGTAAGCGCGCCTTACTCTATACTATAAGTGCGTCTTGTGATGTCGACATTATTGCACTTAGCGAGACCTGGCTCAACCCCGATATTTGCATTAGTGAAATTCTCACTGATAGTTTCACAACTTACAGAAAGGATCGCCTTGGCCGTCGTGGTGGGGGTGTATTAATTGCTGTAAAATCTGATTGGCCCTCTGTATAAATCGACTGTAGTGCTGGCAGTGATGCCGAATTCATTGCCGTAAAGGTTTCTCTGCACGCCTATCAAGTGTATATCTCCTGTTCCTATATTCCTTGAGCATCTGACTCTTTCACTTATCTGCTCCATGCTTCATATATTCAGCACGTGTCATCCCTTCTGGGTGACCGGAATCGGAATCCGGAGACTTTAATCTCCCTTTCATATCTTGGACCATTTCTGATGATCCAACCACTCTGTACCCTCTGGAAAGAAACGAGTTTGTGGACTGCATGGCTGAATTATCGCTTGGTCAGATCAACTCTGTACTAAACTGTAAGAACAAAGTTCTGGATCTAGTTTTTACCTCTGATCCATCTTGCTCAACAGTCAGTAAATCCGTTCCATTATCTATTCCCGAAGACTCATGTCATCCGTCCCTTCTAATTGATAAGGAAGTGCCTAAGCCTCCTCATCTCGCTTTCTGCTTTCAGAAAACCGACTTCTCTGCTCTAAATCTCTCACTCTCTCAGTACGACTGATCCTTTCTTGACCATTTTAGGGACGAAGACGGTGCTTCTTGCGCTTTTTATGACGCTCTTTTTGGAATTTTTAATATCTGCGTGCCTCGCGCTAATCCTCCTAATTCTCCTCGCTCTTCTTTATGGTTCACTCGGCAATTGACTAGCCTAAAAAATAAAAATTCTCGACTGTTTAAAAAATTTAAGCGCTCTGGACTGCGCTGAGGTGGCTCGTTCTGAACTTGAACAGCATAATGAGGTATGTTATAGGAATTACCTACTCAGGGGTAAGCAGGACTTTCATAATGTCCCCAAAAATTTCTATGATTTTGTCCGCTCTAAACGTAACTCCTCACAATTCCCTCCTTCACTTCATTTCAATAATGCCAATGCTGAGAATGATTGTGACATAGCCAGCCTATTTGCCTCTTTTTTCCAGCTTTGCTATGCTCGTCCGGATACGAACTACGATGTTTCTCCAATTTACCCTCACCATATTAGTCGCTCTAACTGCATTCACCCTCCTATAATGGATCAGAGTTGTATTCTATCTAATTTAAAGGCACTTAAGCCGTCATTTTCACCTGGACTAGACCATGTCCCTAGCTGCGTCCTTAAATATTGCGCTGATTTACTTTGCGATCCCCTTCTAAAACTGTTTAATCTATCCCTTGATCTTGGTGATATTCCCCTATTATGGAAGGAATCGTTTATTATTCCATTTCATAAAAAAGGGTCCAGGTCCGATATAGCCAATTACAGAGGAATCTGTAAGCTTTCTGCAATTCCTAAACTATTCTAGCATATAATTACTTCTCAATTACAACATTTTTGCTAACCCATCCTGAGTCCATCCCAGCACGGTTTTATACGTCGACGCTCGGTTTCCACTAACCTACTCGAATTTTCTTCAATAGTAAATCAGGGATTTCTTCATCGTAAACAAATTGATGTCGTCTACACGGATTTTAGCAAAGCCTTTGATTCAGTGAATCATAATTTACTTCTACATAAATTATGTTTAGTAGGTCTTCCATCCAACTCTCTCCGCTGGGTCAGATCGTACCTTTCCAATCGGTTTCAACGTGTGCGTTTTAAGTCTGCTATATCCGAAATCGTTCACGTCACTTCTGGAGTTCCACAGGGCAGTCATCTTGGTCCATTGTTATTCAACCTAGTTCTTTCCTATTCAACTGCCCTTATGTACGCTGAAGATCTCAAGCTTTGAGCGTCATTTAACGATCCAGTTTCTCCACTTCTACTACAAAGTGACTTAAATGCTCTGAGTGCTTGGTGCCACCTGAATCGTCTTCCCCTTAATATTGCAAAGTGCAATATTATGACTTTTCACAGAACTAAGCCGTATCTCTACGAATACACCATTAATGGTGAACCACTAGTTCGCATATACAAGGTCAATGATTTGGGTATATTTTTCGAACCCAATCTGAGTTTTAACAGTCATATTTCCGTGATTTGCAACAAGGCAAAAAGCGTCCTTGGATTCATCAAGAGATGGTCAAAAGAATTTAATAATCCCTACACCACCAAACTCCTTTACTCCTCACTGGTGCGACCAAATCTGGAATATTGTTCATCATCATTTCAAATTCTGCTGCGAATGCATACGAAGGGTATTTTATAATACCGTATCTGGAAACCATTTGGTATGCACCAAAAAGTATTTAAAAACATTGCTACCGCGGGTTGCTAGCATGGTCTAATGACCGGAAAATACGCAAATTGAAATTTACAAAGCCCACCATTTGGCAATAGGGAAGTAACCACTCTCTTGAAGCACTCCTCAAGAGAGTGGTTACTTTTTTTTGTCTAAATATGGAGAAAATAAATGGTCAGCATTTCCATTCCAGCAATCACATTCAATATATTGATGTTGTGTCAGTCGATCGCCCACAGATGTGTATTCAAACCAACCCGAAGAACAAGAACGAAATAAACGAGGTGCAGGATTGCATTGAGGAATTGGCAACATCAAAAACTTTTGAGTGTGGCCATTTCGAATTTTGAAGCAGAAAAAATTTTTGAAAAATATTCATTCGCTAATATGACCAAAACCGTGTACCAAAACAATTGCGGGTAGTAGGTAGCTTCACTACACCGAAAATAAAAAAAAAATATTTTTTTTTTTTTTAAAAAAGCATTTATTATTAACATTAGTTTTTTGGTACCTTTTTCTGGCTCCTTAACCTAATTTAACGCTTATACATTTTGGTCCTGCTTTAGTTATCTTCTATATTGATATTCGCGTTATTGTGTATTACGGTTTGTGAGTTGAGCTTTCTTACAAAATATTTGTACTGTTTTGTTTTGTTAGTGAGATTCGTTGTTTTAGCTTAAGATTGCGTGTTTTTTAAATTTAGATTTCCCTTTTAGAAAGATCCTCTTTTCAGTCTTCTTTTCTTTTTCCGGCCTTGCTTCCTTCGTGGTCGCAGTAGTTTCCTAGCTAGGTGGTTTGGGTGAGCAGTCAGTCTTTCTCTGTAGTCTCTGGCCTGCTTGTTAATAACATCGCCCACCTTAGCGACTTTAAGGTTTTCCTCAATTATTCTCGTCCTCATGCACCATTGAGCCCCGGTTATGCGTCTTAGGATTTTGGCCTGCAGGATCCTTATGCGATCTAGGTGCGACTTTGCTGCTATACCGTACACCTGTAGTCCGTACCTCCATGCAGGTGCGAGAATGCTTTTGTAAATTAGTACCTTGTTTTTTAGAGACAGTTTGCTCCTGGCGTTCAGCAGCCAGCTCATCTTTTGTGCCTTGAGCTGTATTGATTTGACCAGACCGTTTATGTGCGACTTGAAGGTAAGCCTTCGGTCAAGAAAAACTCCCAGGTATCGGTATCCTGCAAGGTGATCCAACAGCTCTCCTTGGAGGAAAACTCCTGGGCAATCTTTTCTCAGCGTGTAGGTTACACTGGCACACTCCTATAGTCCAATTGGAGCACCAATTTCCGATTCTTACTAGATACTCTTGCATGGTGTCAGTAGCAGAATATATGCAGGGATCCCTTGCCAATAGAGAAGTTTACAACTCTATTGAGCTGCTCCGGGGTTCCATGACTCCTTCGAAAACCGAACTGTAAGGGTGGAATTGCTTTTTTAATCCTATCGTCCCGCAGAATTCTGCGCAGCATGCACCTTTCAAAAATTTTGGACTGTGAGGGGAGAAGGCTTATCGGTCTGTAAGAGTCTGGGCTAGTTTGGGACTTTCCAGGCTTGTGGAATAAAAAATATAACATTAAACTTTGTATTGTGTGTTTGGTGTTTTTTTGCTCATGCCACCTATATGCCTCGGCTGGTGTGCTTTTGCGCTGCAGCTTTTGCGTTTCTTGTTTGAGATGTAACATCTGGGAATTTGTGATATTTTGCTACTTCAGCAAGCCGAAGTACGTAAACATGCTTGAGAAAAAACATCTTTCAGCCGCAAGTGTGCTCGAGCTCTTAAATGTCTTCGCCATTTGCAGAGGTTACCACAGGAGACAATCCGAAAACGATCAAAGCAAGTGATTAGGGAAATCAGAGGAGATATCACAGGTAATGACATCGGGAAAATAACGCGCCTAAATGTATCAAGGGCTTCGAAAATGGTTGCTTGTTTGAACCAAGTTAAAAAATTGTGAGACAGCCAACTCTGTTTGCCATAAAACGAAATGTTATTGAGTTAATAATGTTAAGAAACGAAAAATGTCTTCCAACAATCATGGCATTTTATTAATCAACGTCTTCAGTTACTCATCTCCATTCGATTAATTCAAACCAGGGCTTAATACCGGAACCGGTACCGGAACCGTTAACCGAAATAAACCGTTTCAAATCAAGTACCGAAACCGGAACCGGAACCTATACCAATTTTTTTTTGAGAACCGAAAACCGTTTACCGTTATTAATGGAACCGATAGCACCGGAACGAAACCGAAACGTTGGTACCGGTACAGTTTCGGTTTTTTGACCTTTGCAGACCTGCGCATCGTAGATTTGGTCACGAGTTGGAGCTCAACCTACAGGGTGCTAAAGTATTTCCGGCTGAAGACATTTTCAACATTTGCTCCAGTTTTGCGGCTGCAGATAACGACTTTCTTCTGCACCGGAAAGTGTGGGACTCAGTTCGCGAAATTGTACGCATATTAGGACCAGCGGAGGTGGCCACAACTAAACTTCAAGCCGAAAAGCTTGTTTTGTGTGATTTTAATTCCATTTGGATACACTGCAAATTGGAAATATAAAAAAATTCGTCGTCTCTAGCAAAACAGCTATTGGATTCCATTAAGACTTTTCTCTCGCACTTTAACGTGTTCGAAACCATAAAAACATTCTTAACTGGTGGTCAGAATCCTCCACAAAGTTCCCAGAATTGTATGATGTATGTTTAAATGTGAAACCATTAATTTTGTGTTGAATTTTGATTCGTTTTATTACACAGGAATAAAACGATTAAAATTTATCTCAGAATTTCATTTTTCCAATATTAAAAATAAGTAATTCTTATACCGGTACGTACCGGTATACCGAAATAAAAATCCGGGTACCGTATCGAAACCGAAAACCGAAATTAATTGAAAACCGAAATAGAACCTTTAACCGAAACATTCATTTCGGGACGTACCGGAACCGGTACCGGAACCGAAATTCGTTTCGGGATTAAGCCCTGATTCAAACTGAATAGATTCTTATTATCGAAATCAGAGATCTATTTAAGTGAAATAGTCTTTGAATGCTTCAGATCAAGGAAAATTAGCATAACACTGTTAGATTTAGTGGAGGTCCACCAAAGACTTTTTTTAATGATATGATCTGTTTTCCTGCTGGTTATGAAGCACTTAACTCATAAAATTTATTACATAATTTTGGTGAAGCTGGTTTCAACCTAAATTGTCAATGTTGTTCTAAGGCAATTGCTGGTACAAAATTGCCTATAGACCGCGAAGGCCTATAGACCGCAAAGATTTCTTTGTGAATCTGAAAACACAGCTCGGTCTATATTAACGTCTAGCTCATAGTCCATATGGAGTGGTTCGTGGGTGAATATAAAATTGGTACTCCAATTCGGGGTTTTTTGGCTGTCGAGTACCATCTCTTAGGGAAATGCAATAGTCCATTATACCATCAGAAATATTGATTTTAATAAAAATCTACCGTGCGCTTTTGAAGATATTCAACATTTAAGGTTTAATTCCTTCTGGAGGTACCTTAACCAATTCTACGATTGAAGTAAATTTTTTGTATGGCGTTCCCCATGACCCTGTCCACATTTGCTGAATTTTTCTGATTTTTATCTTAAACCCTTAAAAACTAAGTTAAAATTGTTGTCGTTGTGTGTTGCAGGTAAAAAAGTACCCATAAAACGCGAACCGAGGCTTTATTTGAAAAACTGGGTATGAGGTGATGCTTACAGAGGTCCCTTTTATCATAATTTAACAGTCTCATACCGGTGGTTTTTTTAGTGTTGTACTGTGTTATATATTACGAAAATTCTCTTTTTAACAAAGAGAAGACAAAGTATTCTTTCTCTTTTTCCCACAATTGGTTTTCCGTTTTTAATGAGCTAGTTAAACCCTATTCCTAAAATAATTTTAAAGATATTTCTTTCTTCTTTTAGTGCCGATTTCTAAGAATTGGAAATACATTTTTCTAGGTGTACAACCACGTTTGGGCTTCGGTATTCACGCCTTTTTTTTTATCAGTTGACCTACAGAGGAACACAGCAAATGGTGCCCCCCTCAACCAACTGATAAACTAGCCCGGGACTACACTTTTTACTCTGGGCATAAGACTAAAACAAGGGCGCAAGTTAAAGTCGGCACTGCCCGACTTCTATGTACCCGTTACAAAGGGAGATAATTATTTCAATAGCCCTTACTTATATCAATTAACAGAGCATATTTGTGTGCGCTTCCTTCTGCCTGTTACATACATTTGCACAAACCTAGCATACCTTTCTCACTCCACCATTAACGGGTATAACAAGTGCAAAGCATGAGAGCATCCTGTTCTTGATAAAGAGCAAGCGCGATAAACTTCGGATGCGTCGACACCCACGCCAAAGCCACACGCACACACACACACACACACACCCACAAACGCACACAAGCTGGGCCACAGACAGCCAGACAGGCAGACACAGAGAGAGAGAGGCGCAACAGGCTTGCATTGTCAGCTGCCTGTACTCAAGCGCCGTTAGGTTTTTAAGCCAGGAATTGGCAGCAACAACAACACTTCGTGGCTGCTGCTGCCGCCGACGCCGCCGCCACCCTTCACCCCCCCGCGCGATACTGTCACTTAGCTCGTCTTCGTTCGCCAGTCTCGTAAACGGTCTCGTGCGCTGCTCGCTCGTGTCTTCAGGCCGGCCAAGCAAGCGTCGAAGTTCTTCCACATTCGTTGGCGCGCCGTTGTTCGAAACGGTCGCACAATTTTCGGTGCGTTCTCAGTTGAGGAGGAGGGCCTGTTGCCACCAAACAAAAAAAAGCCGCCTGGGCCTGTTTGTTGTTGGTGTTTTTGCTGTGCAATATTTGTTTTAAGTTGGCTTTTTTTTTTTGAAGTGCTCACTAAAAAGTGTCAATTTTTTTCGGGTGCCCAAAAACGCGAAAGGATCGGCAAGAAAATATTTTGAATGAAACCCTTATGATCGAAAGTGGCTCGGGAAAAGCGCGCGCGAGTGGCACAGAATAAAAGAAAACAAAAAAAAATAACACTGAACCCAAACTAAAATCATAGTCAGCGCTCCGCGAGGAGTTGCCATTAAGTAGTAGTAATACCAGACGAATCTTTTCTCAGCCATCGTTTTCGTAGAATTCGTAGAATTCGCGCGTGTTGACTTTGTGGCTTCTCCTCAGTTGATTAAGGCTTTTGGTTTCACATAATTGTTTTGCTTTAAATTTCGCTGAATTCGGACATTTCATTTTCAATGCGATTTTAATTTTTCACTTCTTTTGCAGTGCCATATAAAAAAAAGATACGTTTTTTTTTTGTTTGGTATCACACACACATCGAATCCGAATCGAAACTGCCTTAAGTCCTAGAACAAACAATCAACCGAAAAGCTGCCAAAAAGAAAAATAGAAGAATCTATCAAAAAACAAAAAAAAACCGAAAACGATGGGATCACCCGGATCCCAAATGGCCGTGACCTCGTCAAGGCGGCGACATGAAATGTCGCTGCTCTGGCGGCTCTGTGCCTTGGCTCTCATTCTAAATGTTTGCCATGTGCCGCTGATCAATGCCAAGGTGAGTAAATCGAAGAACTAGGATTAAGAGTGAGCTTAAAAAGTTCCATCCGTTGTTAAAAGAAGAAGCCTATATACCTTTGAGCTATCCAAATTCAGTTTAAAAGGCTTGGCTTAGCAAAATAATGTTACAGCGTGCATTTTGATTAATTCATGTGGAATCGGAATCATTATTCTGTGTTATTCGGGTTTTCATTTCTCTTTGATTTTTACCACTCCCGATCAATCGAATTTGAAATCGAGAACAAGCCTTATGGACTCAATTGGTGGGCACAATACTATTACTGCAGGGCGCTGCATTTAATTTCGTTAATAGCGGTTAAAGGAACGGTCTTTCAGGGCGCAATGGGAAATGGGTAGCTTGCAAAAGTCATAAACGCTAGACTCTAATTCCAAAACTACTGAAATCAAGCACGTTCGGTGACAAAAGCAGGGTACATTGGTGATATTTAATTTGTAAGCACGCTTTCCGACCCTCAAGAATATTTCAGTTATGTGTTTTATTAACATTTTGTTCTTAATTTGAAAAAATTTAATTTTTTTTCGTTTTGGGAACATATTGATTTGATTTCAGACAAGATTCCATAATGGGATAATTTTATCAATATCTTTCCAAAGTTTTTGTCTCATTTTGGCTATATTTTTGGAACATTTCGGACTCGTTTTAGAAACTTTTTAGTTTCATTTTGGGAGAGTTTTGCTTACAGCGTGCTTGCTTAAATCTAAAATACATTTTTCCATTGTTCAAAGAATTTAGAGTGGTATTTACTTGTCTGAGTTCTCATATGAGTTCTCAAAACGCAAATAGGCTATTTCTCTCATAAGCAGACTTTATTCTGAGCTTCTCAGATTGACTATTACACTATCCGAGCGCCTCAAAAGACAAAGTCACACGATAACTCAGACAAGTGAATTAAAAGCTTAAACGACAATTCACGAACGCGTTCGCTTGGGCTGAGTCTTGGACGCACGTTTTTCCCTTAAAAAACCGTTATCAAATGTTTGATTTTGTGTCCAGAAACATTCGCTTTTTCAAAAAATTTGAACAGAGAGAGAGAAAGATCTGGTTTTACACTATCCCTTGTATTATCCTTGTATATGAAAACACTAAGTAATGCCTCTATCAGGCCTGGTCCGAATTACGACCGTTTTCAAAAAGTAAAAACGAATCGAAAACGATCGTTTTACATTTTGCTGTTCCGAATTCCGAACGATTTGGTTACGTTTTGACTTTTCGAACTCGGTTTCGAAACCCGTTTATCAACAGCTGGCTGGATGGCCAGCGCACGTTTTTGTGTTTATCGTGTTGTCGTATACTTTAGTTCACATGACGCCAACCTAGCAGCTATCCAATAAAGGTTGAAATCAACTAAAAATCGAATAAATAAAAAACGCAAATCGTCTCTAAGAATGTTTAGCACTATTATAATAAATAGTTTATAATTTTGAAGATTTGTATAATAGGCTCAAAAATAACAGAAATACTTTTAATTCCGCCGACTCTTCGGCAAAACTTTTGAAAACGACAAATTCTGTCGATTTGCGGAATTCAGAACCGCAATCAGCTCGACTTGCAACAATTCCACTCGTTTTCGGAATGTGGAACAGGCCTGTATATCTAAATAAACTCGCCTTTCTTCTCACCAACAGAAGAAGAATCCATTTTCCCAAAAAAAAATAGGCAAACAGCCATGCTCCCATTTTCACTTTCGCCAAACTTTTGCGATTTCTCCCCGGTTTTTGGACTTGAAATCGGAAAATTTTTGCGAAAGCGAAAATGGGAGCATGGCTGAAAGTCTAAGTTTCCTCGGTGGTTTCTTCCTAGCTTAAGACACCGCTCAACATTTAATTAATTCTTCAGATGAACCTAGTTTTCTCGTAGTTTAAGTTTTGTTTGACCGGTTATAGTACTCTGAGAATCTTAATGCAGAAAACCAACTTCCTTCGCACATAGAATTCAAAAATCTAATAACAAAAGCTTGAAGCTCAGTCCAAATTGTATTAAAAATTTACGATATTTTAGTAGTAGTCTCAGAATACAAAAAAAAAAGTCTTTAGTCCCAGGTCATGAAGTGAACAGGTTGTCCTCTAAAATGGTGTTAAAAAAATGTGTTCCACAAATCTCTAGAGATTTTGGTGTAACCGATTGCATTTCGAATTAAAACTGCTTGCTTTTATATGTGAACTGTCACAAATATGCCCGGCTACTAGATTAGATGACAAAAGTTGAGCGATTTGAAACCGACTGCTCAAGGACAAGTAGATTTAATGCGTACGGTTTTACCGATCTATGATCTAGTAGCGCACCTTATTCTTATTATTTCACATATAAAGTTCTTCTAGCTTAGTTCCAAATAAAATTGGTTTGGATTTGGATTTGTTCTAGAGATTTCTGGAAAACGGCCTAATGTACATATTTACGATTTTAAATATATTATGGATTAATTTTACTAAGAATTATGTTAATACACTGGTTAACTCCAAGTGGTTTGAAACATATTGTAATTGATGCTATGTTCAATTAACTTTGTACCTTTGAATCAGGCTGTGATCTTTTACCAATATACCGATAGACACTCTCAATGGCATCATCATGTTCAGCGAGCAGTGAAAATATTATAATATACTCTGTTGAATGGGAACTTCTAAGTTTATTGACTAACGGCTCAAAGCGCAGTCATTAAATTAGCATCAGCTATATAAAAAATGTAATTTAAAACTTTAACTGTTTGGTGGGTATCTCCTTACATCTTTCCAATTAAGCGATTTCAAAGCGTTTTCTGTAAAAATAATCCAAATACGTAAATTTTTAATGAACTTCTATTCTCGGAAGTGAAGTAAATACATAACTTTCAGGCCTTATACTGCAAACTGTCAAAAAGTAGCAGAATCGTCGTTAAAAAAAAATTTATAAATAATAAAGCTTTTATGAGTAAAATGTTTTCCCCTAGATCAGAAAATACAGTGATCAGGGCTGCAAATCCTAAGATTTATTTCGAAACTTCGAGCAAACTATGTTCAAAGATGTTCGAGTTTTATCGAGCATCAACATTGCGAATATTAATTTGAACATTGTGATATTATGAAAGCTAAGGGAATTCGGAACCTTGCCGTTATTTAGGATTTATAGCCTATAATAAGTTGTTAAGCTTTCTTTGGAATCGATTATGTACGAATAAGGCGCCATTTGGGGAGGCGATTATAACAACATCGACCTGACTTTGATAGTTTGCTTCGCAGTAAACAAAATTTCGGATTCGAACCGAGTTTTATTCTTTCAAAATAGGGATGTGCACCCACTGCGGAGTTGTCTTGTTAATCACTTAAGTATAGACTATGCACCTGATGAGAAATACACAAAAACTGTATTCTTATCCGATTCATCCATTTTTATTTTACATCAATGAGAAACACTTGAAATGTTTAAAAATCTGCATCACTGTCATAACTACGATGTTGGCACCCCTGCCATATATCGTAAAGGTTTACGATATGTCTTATTACGTTACTTCTTACGTTTCTTTGTGCAGTATTGGGTAATTATTAAGAAAATTATCTATGTGTTTACTTGTGTGCGTGCATGTCGCATAACCTTTTGGTTTCAGAATCTGGGTTATTCAATAATAAACACTAACTCTACCATTTCCTTTGGAGCTCTAGTTACAGTTTAAAAGGAACGGAACTACACTTGGCTTCTCGAAAAAAACCTATTAAACTTTTGCGCATCCTTCAATTCCATTCCATTCTCTTGTGCTAAAACCAAAAGCATTCTCTCAAAAATCAAAAATGAGTAGAACAACTAATTTGAGTGCCAACGATGGTGGCCGAATATATAAAAAATATCTATGTCTAAATTTTTTCCGATATTGAAAAAGTATCATCTCGATATTGATAAAAAAAAAACATCGGTATTATCGAAATTTCAGATCTTTTTTAAATATACACTTTTTACAATAAGCAGGTCTATATAAACGTTCTAGAATCAAAAATACTACTGTTAGTGTTATTAAAGTGAGAATAAACGTTCTTTAATCAAGAACTTTTCGAAATTACTGTAAACCAAACAATTAAAGAAAACACGTTTTTAGTTCAAGTACAAAATATCTTGGATTGAGAATTAAATATACTTACAATGCAAGCTCCAAAAAGTAAGCAACGGAATATGCGAATTATTTTAAATCGCATCTGTTCTGAAAATTCCCTTCTGGTTCTAACACTTTGCTTATAGAAAAAGAGTTGATTTATGACCTACAGCTATACCATCTTGGTCTTTGGGTAATTAATTTTCTTTGGATTTTTCAACCTAGTTTCAAGAACAAATTGGGAATTGCTTAAGAATTTTATATGGGTTAACCAAGAACATTTTGTACATGTATGATGTATGATCAAAAAGTTTTCAAAGTAGTTCTAAATTTAATTAATATATCTCGAAACAGTCTTAATTCAGGTATTTCGGGACTGAAAAATAGTACTTGAAATAAAAACTTTGTACTTGAATCAAGTATTTTTATACTTATCATACTATTGACACCGGTTTGTACTTGATTCAAGTGCAAACTTATTGGTTTTTTTTTTTGGTGTGAACAAAATAAATAGTTTTAGTATGAAAACCTTTTTTGTTTCGAAAGATATCCCATCTCAACTTACCTGATGCTAGATTAATTTCATGTTATACGTTCTGATAAAGTTTGATTAAAACCGATCTGCTATATCTTAAACCTGGCATAGGGGCGATAGGTCCAAAATAGAATTTGTTTTCTTGGTTTAGTATAAAAAACTTATTTTTTCTGAAGATATCTTCAGCAAACTCACCACAAATGTGTAGGTACTAAAGTTTCTGACCGATTCTGATTAAAATCGGACTACTACATCTAACAGCATACATTTGAATGATCGGTCAACATTAAAAGGATATTCTCCGAAAACTCAAACTAGGGCTATTTTCTTATAAATTTAATTTTTACAGGCCTGTTTTCGTATCCGAGTTCGATTGATCGGTATTGGCAAATGTGAAATGATTTCTCAGAAACGATTTAAAAATTCGGCCAAATCGTTTCCCCATCAAGAGGAGGTCTTGAAATTATAAGCTGAATAACACAGCCAGTTTCTTGAAGCGGGAACATTTCACAGTTCCGATTTGATCGAAATCGAAAACGGGTTATAATTCCAAGTCTTACCATATTATGAAAATCTTGCTATTGGAATTTCTTACAATAATTTTCTGCTCTCTAAGTGCACTTTCGCATCAAAAAAGGATTTAGTTTGGTTTCTCTATTAATTTTTGTGGTCAAGCTTTGCTTGATCTAGGTGAACATACACAACGAACTTGAACTACTTATATTTCACATGGCTGAAAACATCATTATTAAATCTTAAATACAGTTTGTTTCCTCTTTATTTTCTCCCTTCCCCCTCTTTTTTTATTGGTGACTTTTGGAGCGGGTAATGAACAGTGAACTGGCGACCGGATTTTGTTGCGACAAACAACAATTTGAAGCTTATGCTGGATCAGCATCTTGGCCCTGACCCGTAGCGTCGTCGTCTTTTGAGGGTCATTCGGCATTGATAATTTTAATAGATTTTGGGTTTATTTTTTCGCCAATTATAAGCCAGAGATTGTGGATTGTTCTAATTTCTTGCCATCTATCTATATGGCCATATGTACAGCGGGTGTGCGTGTGTGGACGAACAAATACGAGTGTGTGTCCCATCATAATGAGCTGCGGCGATAGCGAGCCTTATCAACGTGTTAATGACATGTAGCCGTAGCCCATAGACGACGATGCCCCGGAGTCGTTGGGTTGCCGTTGATCGTTGTTGTCTTGCCATGAAATAATTTCTTAAATTAACATTTTTTCGAAAAATGTAATAATATAATTGTTGATTGGCGTCAGCTGCGCACCCTCGGGATTTTTGGGGCAGCGGTACCTGACATGCGGCATTCAGCTGCCCCGTTTGTTTTGTTGTTGGTGCTGGTTCTGCTGCTGCTGCTGCTGCCGCTGCTTAGCTTATTGTTTATCTCATCGGAAGTTGCGTAAATGAGGCCAATTCGAATCGTTACAAATATGTGTATATATATATATATATATATATCGCTGGTCTACTCTCGTATTGGCTTATCACGGTCAATTCTTTCCCCCAACACCAAATCTTGTTTATGCCTTTTACACTGCAAAAAGCAGAAAGGCATGTAATGAGGTCACTGACAAACCATTGGTGATAAGAAACAATATGGTTGTGCCCTGCCAAGAGGGTCAATTTGGCATAAGATGCACGTTTAAGGGCAGTCATTGTTGATGAAGGATGGCAAACATTTCTATGCTTAGATCAGAATCAGAATCTGTTTAGTCTGTTTTTGGGGCTACGGTATTTTATAAAATAAAGTGTTTCCGTTCATAATTGGGTTTGAATTGTAGGGTAGTGTAAGCAGAATTAAATGATGGCCTTTACCTAAATCGAGCTATCTCACCCCACCTAATTCACCCATTTCAGTTTTTTTTACTACGTTTTTACTTGGGTTTTTTCATCGAATCGAATATGTCCTACACCCAAAAAAAGCAGTCATCAAAATTACACTATTAAGTCCTCAATTTGAAACTATTTAGAATCAAATTCACTTTAATACTCCAAGTTTCAAGTTGATATTTTCTAATGTAAATGATATTTCGAGAATTTCAAATTGATACTAACTTGTAAAAGGTTGAAACTTTTTAGTATTCATTTTGTAATATCAATTTGATATTTTTATTGTCAAATTTTTAGTATCATTTTGATACCAGCTTTTATCAATTTACTATTTTTCTTATCAAGTTTGTAGTATCAGTTCTCCACACTGACATTTAAATTAAAATATAACATTTTAAAAACTTTTTATTTTTAAACCTTACAAAAGAATTTTATTTACACTAGTGAAATAAAGTTTTTAAGTGTGGATATCTCACTATGGGAGGTTCTCTCACTCTGCATGCTCCGTGTCCAGGCAGATGTTGTTTAATCAGAGATCACTGTAATGTAGATTTTAGGCAATCGCAAAGATCCTGAATCTTGCATTGAGTGTCATCTTGCAAAGCGCAGAAACAGCTACAGCAGCATGGTGGTCTAAAGAGTTACATTTGATATTTATGTTTGTTGCCAAAAACGACGACATCAACATATGTTTATATGTATGCTTAGCTGCTTAAAGTAACCTTGTTAATATAGAAGTCCGTGTTCCATATTGAAATCCATAAATTTATCTTCAGTTCGCCGTCTGGAAAGCATTTACTTTTAACTAAGTACTGATGTGTTTGCACAAAAATCAAACAGCTAAATGTGACACGTCAAGCATCGCCAGCTGCATCATTCGGCATGATTCGTTTCACATAAAAGCATGACTTTTTGAATTTTCGAACTTACATTCTTTGACATTGAAAATTTGTTAGTTTCAAATTAATACTTTTACGTATCAAATTAATATTCTTAGATTTAGATTTATTTGACAAAAATTCCTGGTGCTACAAGTATATACTTAGGAATTATTGCACCAGTCACAAATCAGTATCAAATTAATACCCAAAATATCAATTTGATACTCTATAGGTTTATATTGATACCAAAATAATGATATTACTTTCAGTTTCAATTTGAGACAGCGAATATCAAATTGGTATTGATACAAATTTTTTTGGGTTAATTAAGCGAAGCCGCTGTATATTTAAGGGAAAAAAGAGCTTATAAAGTAGTACCTACATTTCTAGTAGGATAAAATGTGCTGAGCTCGTTTACCATCCAAAAACATGAAACTGTTCGTTGTAAGATTTCCAATCCAAGTTCAAGTGTAACTTAAAATTGAAGTTTCAGCTAAAATATCTATCTTTCGCCAGTCTAATTTCAAAATATATCGAAAATGCTTCATTTTCTGTGGCGTCTGCAAATTGTTGTTGGATGGATATTAGCTTATTTCAAATCGGCTCCCGTCGAATACTGAAACCCAAGTAATTCTAGTTATTAAAAGAATTAGTCAAGCGGTTTTAATGCACAATAAGTGGCGCTTGAGTAAATATTTCAATTCGCTGTCTTTGCTGCCCCTGTAACCATGTTACCATCGGCTGTTTTCCCTCAACAATTGGCCCACTCTCTTCTCGGGCTGTCAGAAGACTGTCAAAATATTTGCAGATCCCCGCATTAAACAACGCAGAGTGAAAACGCCGCCAGTTGCCAGTTGTCCCATGTCAGCAAATCAAAAACTTTGCCCGAGATGAATTCATTTTGGGGGCTTTTTTGTTGCCTGCGTTGGCACATTCCCTCCTCGATCGCTCGAGTCGTTTGTTCTTCTTGTTTGTTTCAACGTTTTTCGATTGTTTGTTTGTACAACATATGGACACAAGATGTTGGCCCCGTCGATCACATGTGGGGCTGGGAGCATGCATATCTGTACATACAAGCTAAGTATTACACTGATGCTGGCTGGCCATTATTTTTTGTATTTTTTTTTTTATTTTTGCAATTTTCTTGGGAAATAAAACAAAATCAAGCGACACCTCGCCTGGCATTTGTTTAAATAAATGCATTGGAGACTCGCCATCTTTACATAGTTGAGCTGCCCGCCACTTGAGCTCAAGTTCAGCCGCAGGCAGTGTAGGGTGGGGGGTGGAAGGTGGGAAGAGTGAGAGTCTCTCGCCCTCTCACAAACTGGCACACTTAAACTAGTATAAACAAATGCAATAGATGCGAGCGTGAGTGAAGTGTCTTCACCTCCACCTCCTCCTGCAGCTCCCCGACCACTCCATGGGGTGATAATGCAAAGTGTTGGCTTTGTCAATTGGCATGCCGAAAAGCTTCCGCCTTGTGCATCACATCAGCACAGGGCCAACTTTCAAGGAGAGATTGGGCTATTAGTCATTTGGTTGCCCTTTTTTTTTGCTGGGCGGTGGTTGTCACGCCCTCCTTTTTGGTTTTCAAAGGCGGCAACCAGCTGGCTGTTGTCCAACAACCTGACGTATGCATTTTGTAATAGTCCGTGAGTATCCCGGCGAGACTATGAAATAGATTAACTAAATATAGATGCCAAAAAGCACAAACTGAAGCAACAGGCCATACACAATGCATACAACAAATTTTGTGTAAATAAATGTGACTAGAAAGAGAAAGAGAGAGAGAGAGAGAGACAGCCTGAAATCATAGGGTGAGAATGGAGTTGATGGACTTTGAAATGAAATTCCTAATGAAAAATTAAGCATAAATTCTTGTGTTTCTAAGTTAGCCTTCCGTTGAAGACTTTGGTGTGATCAGTCCACACTCTCGTATTGGCTTAGAGTCTTAAGAAATTGGATTTATTGAATTTCCGGCGAAATAACCCTACTGCTTCCGTCAACTACCATCTGTTAATAAATAGTTTTTAAGTTTTGAGCAAGCTGCCTCATTTACTTTGTGTTTGACAGCCATTAAAAGCAGACAACCCGTGAATTCCGACTAAATTGGTATAAACTGAATTTGCGCAAACCCAATGAAAAGACTGAATAAATACTATGGGGACTCTGCACCTTCAACTTCAATGGGTTTCGTTGTGATACCAGCAAAAAAGCTCGTTACAACAGGAATCGTCAATGGAATCTATAGATTCGTATTGAGAGGAAATTCATGATTTATGTTCGAAATTCTTGATTCAAGATCGTTTTTAAAAATATCTAAATTTAGGGTTTTTAGAATCTTAAGCGCGATTCGGAATTGCTTAAAGAATTTTTAGTTCTCTATTTAAGACTGTCTTTCACTAAATTAAGGTCTTTATGTGCTTGACCTAAGAACGAATAATGCTTGAATAAACCACTTTGATACTTAGATAAGAGCCAAACATACTTAGTTTACCTTTATGAAATTCACAATTCAATCCCTTTTGATCTAAATCGAATACTGAAATGTTCTTAATCCAATTCAATTTTGCATTAAACTTCATTGTATTGTGCTTTTAGATTTATACTTAAATCTATCTCGCGATTTCTTGAATCTAAAAGTTCCGTTCTCAGAGCAAGTAGTACTGTGTGTTTTTTATACCCGTTACTCGTGGAGTAAAAGGGTATACTAAAGTCGTGCAAATGTATGTAACAGGCAGAAGGAATCATTTCCGACCATATAAAGTATATATATTCTTGATCAGCATCAACAGCCGAGTCGATATAGCCATGTCCGTCTGTCCGTCCGTCCGTCCGTCCGTCCGTCCGTCCGTCTGTCCGTCCGTCCGTCCGTCTGTCTGTCTGTCCGTCCGTCCGTATGAACGAAGAGATCTCAGAGATGGTAAGAGATAGAGGTTTGACATGTATGGGACATATATTTCTTATACTTGCAGGCAGATCAAGTTTATTTTGAATTTTTGCCACGCCCCCTCCCGCCCCCGCAATTTGGAAAAAACGTCATATCTCCTACAGTTTTGATGATAGATGGTTCGTATTTTCTAGAGATATCTAGTACTCAAAATTATTTATCGATTTGCTGAAGGAATGATAAAGATCGGATGAACGATACTCAAGTTATGAGCAAAAAACGGTCAGTTAACAAGCACCACTCACCCCACTCATAACCTAAGCATTGCGTTCAGCAGAAGCAATCTTAGTGAGAGAGAGAGAGAGACTTAGATAGCGCACTGCGTTGTGCGTTGTGTGTTAACTGGCCGTTTGACTCGTGACCAAATGCGAGCTGCGACATTAAGGGTGCAGAGTATGTTATAGTCGGGCTTGACCGACTTTCATTTCTTGTTTTCTTATATTTTCATCAGTTCTGGTTAAAATATTCCGAACTTTCTTTCATAGTTTACGCCTATATAACTAAACGGAGGTCTATGCCAAATCTAAGATCTCTGGAATAAGCGGTATTGGCTGTGGGTTGATAATCAGTCAGTCAGTCTGTCGGGCAAAGAGATTTACATATATAGGGATAATATTCCGAACTCAATATTTGAAACTTGACTTGAGTCGATGATGGTTTAGAAAATCCGAAGGCTAAAATAATATAAATAATCGTTTTATCTTTTAAAAGACATGGCGTCAACATTTCGGAAGTAACTTTCTAAATCGTCATATTTAGGCTTTGTAGCCTATGAAAATATTACCAATATATCAGTTATCTTTTTGCTTTTAAGAATCATTTCGTAAAATTGAAGCAAGGATCTTAAAACTCAGGATATTTTAAGACTCTGTCGCACTATATCGACCAGATAGCGAACAAAAAATCGCTTTCCAGTGTTTATAATTTTGTAAGTTTTATTTTTTGTTCAATCGAACCGAAAAGTGTGTCACTCTTGGTTTGGTTTAAGGTTTGGTTCCTTGTTCAAACCGGTTCGGCTCAAAACCGGTTTGCAGTCCGTTGTAATAAAAATAAAAGCTTGTTATACCATGAGTCATTTCCGAGTCTTCTTTAAATCGGACATGAATTTAATCTCTTTAATCTTCAAAAGAGCTTAAAAAGGATTCATCAGGGCGATTCTTGTATAACCCAACTTTAGTCTCAAATTACTAAAAATCTGGACGTATTGGACGTATCTGTAATCAGATTCGTGTTCAGCACAGAGAAATCATCTAGAATCAACACCAACATAACAATATACTGCAAAAAGTCTAATTTGGTTGCCTTGTGTAATAAATAGAGAAGCTATAAAAAACGTTGCATACTTTTCGGATTTTCCTCGCCGAACACAGCCTTTTTCATATATATGGGTCTACGAACATAATGTTAATATGTTAACATTAATGTATATGCTCTGTTATTTACCATAGGAGAAAGCTATTACACTTTTTTCGCCTAAGTAACGGGTCTATCGAAGTCGGATAGGGCCAACATTATTTTACTCTCTCGTTTTGACTTTAACAACTAAGTGAATTCAATGGAGTATAAATTATATTTTGAATTACAAATGTTATTTGTTTTTAATTTTTAAGAGGGATTCGTTCTAAAATTTAGAATGCCGAAGAGCAAATCGTTCTAACAAAATTCTAGAACGAGACAGGATAAACTCAGGTTTCCTACTTTATTAGTCTTTACTTTTATTTATTTATTCAGCTAGTCCGTTTATAAAGTTAGTCAGGTGAAGGCTATTAGCCGACCCTTGCTTTGATCTATTTTGGAAACTAAACGAACTAAAAATTTAATGAACCAAGTTTGTAGTACTTATTTTTAGAATTCAATTTCTTGTTTCAAGAGCTAACCTAAAATTATGGTAATAGTTCAAATTAAATAGCACAAAAAGTTCTTACAAAATCCCAAAATTGTCATGACTGAACAACTCATTCCCAAATTCAGAATTTCGAATTTGGATCAAGTATAGCGTACGTTTTATATTATGAACACCGTTAAAATTTCATAGATTTAAAAATAGTGCTGCATCGAACCTGAACTCATTAACGAAGCATTTGATACCTAATTTTAATTTGCATTGCCTGCTTTTGGGGTGCCCATTCAACAAATGAGTGAGCGTCCCAAAGGGACAACCCATTTACATGCTCTGACATTGTTCAATGTCGATCAACATGACTTGATTTTCCTTTTGTTGTTGTATCTAGACTAAACAGAAACAGATACGAGTAACTCCGCCTGCGCCGGCGCCTCCGCTGCAATGTGGTGTAAGCCAATTTTTCATCTCTTTCGGTTGTATATTTTGCCTTGGCAGTTTGTTATTTTTGTAATCCAATATTTGCATGTCTGCCACACACTCTCATACCATAGCAGCGACATATGAACAATAATTGTTTGACTTTTGCATTGCGTAAATGTTGAAAATAGAAATAGCGGAGCTATCTTTTTAGCCACTGCTGACAACAACAAAACAAAAAAAAAAACTGTCGCAATTTGCCTGTGAGTTATGGCAAAATGCAGGAGGAATGGGCTTCTCGCTCGGTGGGTGTCAATTGTGTCATCATCCCATCTGTAGCAGCTGAAGCAGACGCTGACGATATGTGTGTAATTAACTTAAATAGAAATAAAACGCCAAACAGCGCATAATAAAATGTTTTTCTCGAAAATTAACATAAACGATGCGATGAAAATGCTAAGAAAATTGTGCACATTGTATGCGATATAAAAATGGTTCTCAGTTTGTTCGATCCTTTCCAACCAAAATGCACAGCTTCTTCTCCAAAAAAAGAAGTGCAATTTTAATTCTTTATTTTTTTCACTCACACATTTGTCTTTACTCTGTTTGGTTTCCGGTTGTACCCTCTCGCATAGGTTTTAATTTGTGAGTTTATCTGATTTAAAGTTTGTATCTGAATTTGAATCAGAAATTTATTATTTATATTTTGATCACAAGGATCCCAAAGGAACTTTTAGTTTTAAATGTTGAGAAATTCATGGGAAACACTAACTTTAAATCCGTGCTGCAAAACCCCCAAAAACGCTACATAAGGTTCGATCCGAAGGTTTGAACCTTTCGTAATGTCGCTGTGCGCTATTTCCTCAACAACAAATAACAATGCGGGTTTGGTACGAACCGTTTTTGCATATATTATTAGATCTTTGAAAAATTGCCAACGTTTTTTTTCGGTCAGTTTCAGATATTATTTACTATCGACTTGATTCTCCACGGTGCGAAAAAAGCAAAGATCTTCTACATAAATATAAACTCTAACATAAACAAGGCTGCAAACCTGTAAAATTTTGGTTCGGTCCGGTGTTTCGGTCCGCATGTGAAATTTCTGATCACATTTGAGTCTTTTTTGAGTCCTCTGTCTGATGTAAATAGTCATAAATGATACTTTTGTCGGGAGAATATGGTGCCCAATCCGAGAATCTTCTTAAAGAGCCCGTTTTTCTCATCAGTTTTGACTCAATTTCGAATCATATTTCCAATCATTTGCGAGTCTTTTTCTAGTCGCATTTCAATATATCACGTTTTAAGCATATCCATGAGTCATTTCCAAGTCTTCTTTAAATCGGACATGAATTTAATCTCTTTAATCTTCAAAAGAGCTTAAAAAGGACCCATCAGGGCGACTCTTGTTAAAACGATCTTCCAAATGCATTTGCTATCCCCTTTTGCGACTATACTTATCTTTTTCTTTCTTTTCGAAATCGCAATACGAATTTGATTTCTAAAAAGCATTTTTAATTATCGACTGAAGCGATTCTGTACTATACTATAAAATAGTTTATTTCTGTCATAATATCGTGAAAAATAGAAAAGATCTTAAGAAATTGACTTGGATGATTGTTTGAACCGAACCTTTTTTTTGTACACTGGTCGGTTCGGGTTCACGTTAGGGGGCTCAAATATTTGAAGGGTTCGGTTTATGGTTCGGAACCGGTTCTTTGGGGCTCGGTTCAGGACCGGCTTGCAGCCTTGAACGTAACTTTTGTTGCTATACATGAATTCTTCTTAAAGTCCTAGAACAAAATATGCCGAATCTTAATAACATTTGCAAAGCTATTCTAAACGAGGCATCGATCCAATACTTTCCCATCTTTTGAAGGTGAAATTGTTGATTAAATTCGTAGAGTGGTCATGAAGTTATGTTTGCTCTTAACTATAAAGAGCATATGCATTCTACACCAAAAAGACCTGCTGGTCATATCATCAGTAGGTGTTTTTATTTTCATACATTTTTACACAAAAAGCAGGTCCGATTAATTTATATGGTTCGATTCGTGGACCAGTTCGCGAGATCCAATTCGACTCTGTATCTCTTTTTCGCGTTGCGTTTTCTGTGCTACACACCTAACATGTGATTCATCCAGTAATTTTCATTCAACTATTTCTGTTTAATTTATTATTTTCACTCATCCTACTTATAAATCAGAATCAGCTCAGACAATTTAAATTTTTTTTTAATTGGAGAATTTATGGGAAGGGCTTGCCCGCTTCGAAAATGCGGGTGACATCAGTCCACAAGGCATTGCGCCAATTTATTATCGTTTTCTTAAATCTAAAACGCTTTTTTTCGGGGGAAATTAAAAAATGCTGATGCTGATCTGCTGTTTGGTCTGTGGCGTCTGGAGTTGCATCATTTGCCTGCCTGCTCGAGCATGACGTTGCCCCATCGAAATAAGTATTTCAAAATCGTTGAATATAAAATTCATTGGAAATTCTTGGCTTCAATTTGAATTAATTTGAAATAAATTGGTATTCCCAGTTGCTCCCAAACTGTGCCAGCAGCGGCTGTAGACACTCAATTAATTAGTAAACAAAGCATAAAAAGCAACAATCAAAAAGCGAACGAACAAAATGCATAATTATGCTAATTAATTTATTTGATATTGCCATCTAAACATCCATATGCCAAACATATAATTTAATGGTTTAATAGCCCTCGCACATGATAAACACTTTGAACTCATCTTTTTCCAAACGATATGGATTTCGCTTTCGCTTTGAACTGTTAATAGCTTGGGTAAGTGTTTCGGATCAATTGGTAAGCTATTTTTTTACTGCTCGAGATCGGCTAGAATCAAGAAGAAAATCGAGGTTAATGCTATTTACCTATTTGAAGAAGCAGAGATAGTAGATATAATCATCATAGATGATCATCCATTAGGGACTATATGTGTCTTTGCACAGCTCGTGCTCTCAGTACAAAAAAAATTTATTTTTTCTTACAAAAACAAACCGTGTTTTCCTGACGCTTTTTCTCTGCTCGATACGAGTGTTTTTTTTTTTTTGCAACAAGCACTTGCCTTGTAACGCTAAAAAAGAAAATTTAAATGTTCTTTATTTAGAACTCAAGTATTTTGGAATTAGAAAAATTGTACTCGAAATAGGAACTTCCGTACTTGATATACTTTAAATTTAGATAAGCTAATGATAAAAATATGGCTAGTTTCCTTGCATTTGGGGACTTTTTAGTTTCCAGGTTAACAGTTTTCCAATGAATTATCTTCACAAGGGTCCACAAAGCTTTCAAGATTTCGAATCAGTTTCAACTTTCCTTTTTAATTTTTGTCTTCTTTCCTTTACATAAAATTAGTCATATTTTGTCCGATCTTTGGAATCACTTTCCCCTCCCACCACGCCACCTAGTCAAGTCAATTAAAGAAGAATGTAGAAAGAGTTATAGAAGTAGAGAAGCACTGCCAGTCGGGCCCAGATAAGATATAGAACACACACATGGCTGGCATAGTTTTTCCCTGATGTTGTTGTTGTTGTCATGCTCATGTTGTTGCCAAGTTGATAAGAGCTCTGGCAACATGACGCGATGCGTTCCCCTGACTGATAGCACATTAAGGCAGTGGCTGTCAAACTGTAAGACATAGCGAAGTAGCTGGTGGGAGAGGGGGTAGGTCTCATGGCTTTGATGAATCTTAATTTAATGTCTATTTGTGACATTTGCATGCATAAAGTCGCGCGAACATTTGGCGTTTTTATTTAATTTGTTTTTTTTTTTCTTACATGAGTATTTCTGGCAACCGGTTTGACTTATTAAGCGCTTAGCCATGCAGAAGCCAACGCGTTGTTATGATTTTTTTTTTTTTGTGTTTTTTGTTGTTTTCAGAACTAGTTGCCTTATCACTGTCATTAACGAAACCTTTGGTCAGCCGAAAAAAAACTTAATTTGACGAAAAAAAACCAAAAACTATTCAACCAGTTGCTTGAACTCTTCTTCCGTGGTTGGGTTGAGCGTTGAGTAAGCTCACAAAAATGCAGTTGACTCTGGGTAATGTAATGCTTTCTGATCGCCTGATATACCCAAAAAGGTGTCGAATGCAATTTCAAAGCTGCTGCTGCTGTGATCAGCATAAAAAACTGTAGGCAAGTTCATTAGCTTCTAGTCTGTAGGGATCGGGTTGATTGTGAGAATTAAAATGGACTTGTATTACATTTATCCGAGTTCGTCATCATACAAAACGAGTCTGCATAGTACAATAGTTAAATGGAAATGGATAGCAGAAAGTGTGAACGACAGCACAATTGAGTGACAAAAGCTAACACCAAAAAATATAATTTTGGCTATTTTAATTGAATTCACAAATAAATCGTTTAAATTTATTCATTTATAAGGGGCCAATATGAAGAAAACTGGAAAATAAATAAGAAAGAATCGCCACCAAAACATATTTGTCATATATTGTAATCATCTTGGTAACTCGTTAGCAAATCGACGCCGACCCGCTTGGCTTGATGCGGAAAATGCAGCAGCAACTGACTTCAACAAGCATTCGGCTCGCTTGCATGTAGATATCAGATTGGGCTCGGCTCTGTGTGCTCTAAATGTAAAATACAATATATAGAAATTCACAAGTTTTTAAATTTAATTTTTTAAATTAATTGCCGAATACTTCGATATGATATATGCTTGATAGATTACTTAATCAGGTGATTCTCCTGGTAGTTGTATATAAACTTCCATTAAATTTTTGATTTTACATATATCTTCTGTCTCTCAATTATTTCACAATCTCAGCAGGGCTTAATGAAAAAGCGTTCTGTTTCTACAAACTTGCTTGAGTTTACTTCTATTGTGAATATGGGTTTTATTAATAAACTGTAGACAGATGTAATTTATACAGATCAATCTCGCCTTCAATGAGCTCCTTCTTAACAAACTATATCTACTTGGTTTTCCTCTGAACCTTCTTAACTGGATAAAGGCTTATTAGACAGACCATTCACAATGTGTCCGTTTCAGGGTAGTCATCTTGGACCTTTACTTTTTAATATTTTTATTAACGACATCCCTCATGTCATGCCTCGCAAACATGCTTTGATGTACGCTGATGACCCAAAACTCTGCTTGTCCTATAAGAACCTGATGTCTCCTCTCCTTCTTCACTTGGACTTAAATTCTCTGCATACATGGTGTTCGGTTAATTGCCTCCCACTAAACGCTGAAAAGTGTAAATGTATGACTTTTCATCGCTCACAGCCGTATTTATACGACTATACGTTTGATGACAAACCTCTTGAACGCATTTACGAGGTTGATGATTTGGGCATACGCCTTGTCCCCAAGTTAAGCTTTAATAATCATAATTCTGTCATCTCTAATAAAGCTATGGGTGTTCTTGGGTTTATTAAAAGATGGTCCAAGGAATTTAAAGATCCGTATCTCACTAAACATTTTTACTTCTCACTAGTTCGACCAATATATAATATATAATAATTTTTGCCCTCCAACCATCTTCCACCTTACAAGCATCGACTACTCTTAATCGATCTTTCATCTCTTAAGAACCGCCGGACATGCCATTGTGTGCTTTTCATTCACAAACTCTGATCAGGGGATATGGACTCTTGTGCTCTGTTAAGCCAATTAAATCTTGCTGTTCCAGAAATTTCTCTACGATCCAGCTACAGCCTTGCCTAACAAATTATGCTAGCTATAAACCTTTCCGAAATTCGTGTCTGAATTATAATATGTACTACCATTTTTTCTCTGCTCACTCTTCTTTGTTAGATATAAGATATAATTTACTGTCTGTTTTTAATCGCCCCGTGCAATGTTGACAGAGCTTTGTCAAACTTAAATAAATAAATAAAAAAACAAAAATCTTGCATTTGAACGATTTGGTATTTTAAGATATTTTTTTGAATTTCTTGCCATTTGTATACCCTTGTTGAGGGAATATTAAAATTGTCCAGATGTTTGTAACGCATCGAAGGAAGCATCTCCGACCACATAAAGTATATATGTTCTTGATCAGCATGACGAGCTGAGTTCATATAGCCATGTCCGTCTGTCCGTCCGTCCGTCTATTTCTATACCATCTCCTCCGTCAGTTTTAAAGCTATCTTAACAAAACTTTGCACGAAGTCTTTTGATACAAATACGCTGCGCATTTGTCGGAACCAGCCGGATCGGATGATTATAGCATATAGCTGCCATACACAGAAAAAAAATTAGATCCATATCAATTTGATATGGGCTGGTGAATTTGACATTTTGTCAAATATCATTTTTTTCATATCATTTCTAAACTATGTTTCTTTTGAACCATAACTAATATCAATTTTTCAAATGATATTAGAAAAGGTCAAAAGGATATCTATTTAATTTTCGAAAGTCTCACAAGGGGAAAGGGATGTATAGAAAATGAGAAAAATGAGAAACTTCATGCAATGTAAAGAAATATATATTTGATTTGATTTAAAAAAATATTATCTCAAGAAATATTGTTTTGAAATGGTCGAAAATTTCACATTAATATTTTCGGACAGGTCAATGTCAAGTGTGTCATATCGGCTTTTTATTGATATGAAAAAATATAATATTGAGCCCCAGATCATATCATTATTTTTTTCTGTGTAGGAACTATCGGTCGAAAAACTAGTTTTATTGAGAAACCTTTTTTGTTTTTAATGCAAACATCCCCAAACCTCGTATTTGTAAGTTTTCTATGCTTTTATATAATACCACGAAGTTTGATGTAAATCGGTCAACTATATAGTATAGCTGTTATACAAAATTTGGTTTTGAAAAAAGTCTTAGTTGTTAAAACTTTTTTGTTTTCAATGCTATAGAGCTCCCAAACTTGTTACTGATCAATATTATATGCTACCACACAATTCTGACAAGTTTGATCCAAATCGGATGACTATAGCATGTAGCTGCCATAGGAATGATCGGTCGAAAAGTAGTTCTAGTGGGAAAAACTTTTTTGTTTTCAATGGTAGCGTCTTTAAGCTTTATAGCTATAAATATTATCGATTTCCACACAATTTTATATTATATACAAAGCTGCCATATAACAAACTGGCAATCAAATGGTCATTGTAGTGGCGCCATCTATTGCTGAGTTTGGGAAATAACTCAGCTAAGAATGTTCGACGAAATTCATTTAAAACCTTAAGATATATAAATTATACAAGCTGAAAGGGTATATAAACTTCGGTCGAGCCGAAGTGAGCTTTCCTTTATTTTTTGTTTTCATAGTTAGCTTCCCCAAACTCGGCCATTAATTATATTAAATGCTTTCAAACAGACTTGCAAAATTTGATCAAAATCGGATGACCATATCTTATAAGAACCTTTGGTCGGAAAATGAGAAAAACTGTAAAAAATTTGCAAACAATTGGCTGGTCTGCATTTTCAACATTTTAAAAGCAAAAAGAAATTAAATTTAAGGAAAGTATGATAGCTGAATCGTGGTTGGCAATAGTTTCGGCTAGGGAAGTAGGCCTCTATTTAATACCTGAATATCTTCTTTCTGGTCTCCCCCTTCATTTACCTTGTTGATTTATGCATTAATAATTCAATTATCAAACACTTTTAACCAAAATTTGTCGCTCTTCTTCTTTTTCATTTCAGGTATGTGCCAATAATGAGATTCAAATGCATAAACAGACAGCTTGACGCTCTTTTAAGGTATTTGTGTATGTGTAACGTCATCGGCGGCTAGTTGATTGAAGCAAAGACACGCCCCTAGCTTCCAGCCCCCGCCCCCACAGTTCCCTCTCATCAGCTGTGGGTCACCAAATGAGCCCATTAGCTGTCAAAAGGCAAATATTTGTCGCTGTCAGCGAACAACAACAGCAACTTGGTCAAAAAAGCCAAACTTGATTTATTTCGATTGTGTGCGTCGTGTGCGTGAGTACGCTTTTGTGGATGTGTGTGTGTGTGTGTGTTGCTGCTGCTGTTGGCAACAATAAAACGTGCCGCCCCGGAAAAAATAACAACAAACTTTTGGCTTGATTCAAGCCACCAAATTGACCTTGACGTTGGCTCTGGGCAGCCCACACACCATTAGGCAACATTTAGAGAGCTGAAGTCGAGATTTCCAAAACGATTCATCTGGAAAAAAGGGTTTTGTGAACAGTTTTCAACCTTGATTTAATGAAAATATTTTAAATTTGTTTATTTTTAAGGAGTGTTATAAAACAACTGATCAACTTCTTCGGGAAAAGTAACTATTACGTTACTTGGTTTTCTATTTCAATTTATTATTTAGTTTTTCCTTGACAAAGTCACGGAAACTTTTACTTTTTTTGAACTTTATGATTCCATGAGTCTTACAAGGCGTGAATGCTGGGGCATCATTGCTGTGTTGCTTAGAACCAGTTTTGCTCACACACTTTTCATACGCAAAAATATTCAAAACGATTTCATTTCAGAAATAGATTAATATGCTAACTTCATTCGCAACTCCGACTGTGTCTCGGCTATTATTCTTAATCGTTTTGTTTTTACTTGCTTCACATTTCTATCGGCTTTAATCATCTTAAACGCTTTTATGATCTTCTTAGAAGCGGTAGTCTTTGGTACTTTAAGTGTGATGGGCCACTTTCATTTACTTTTAGTTGGACCGTTTTTAGAATAATTTTTCTCGGAACATTTTTTTTGTCAAAGGTTCCCAAAATTAGTCTAAAAGTCAAGTGCTTAAAATTTCGTGGATCATAAATCTAAACAAAGCTCTTAATGAATAGTTAAAAAGTTAAGGCTTAAAAGCAAAAAAAAGCGCAAACATTGGACTGTACACAGTTCAAAGTAACAGCTAACCGTCGACAACAGTTTGACATGCATTGAGACCTAGTTTATGATGGATAGGTAGAGGCGAAGAACGTAGGTACATATATGTACGAGGTAGGTGTGCCCCTCTCTCCGCTGGCGTTGCAGCTTACACTAATGCAGTTCAAGTGCTAGAAACATAGAAGAAATAACTTTTCTGTTGTTGTTGTTGTTGTTGTTCTTGTCGCTGTACCCAGAGAAGAAATCAACAAGCTGCAGTCAAGAGGCACGGGCACACAACACCAAGCTCCTCTGTGTGACAATGACAAGGAGGTCTACACAGATTTTTCGAGTCAGAGGTTCGCCTGTAATTACGTTTACTTGTTGTCTACTGTTGTGGCACTCTTCGCCTTTTGCATTGTGTGTGGGTGTAATACCTTTAATAAGCAGGATGATGATGTTGCACTTGACGACGACTACAAAACTGCAGCACAGCTGAATGACTGCAGGGGGGGCTGGGCAGAGGGAGCGGGAGCGGGAGCGGGAGGATGGAACGCTTGTGTAGGAGGTTACCTTTGTTCAACCCGCTTTTTGTGTATTGTGTGGCTGCACTTAAGGCCATCTCCATGGCCTGTCTCTGTCTCACTTTATCATGTGGTGGTTTGTTTGTGTCGCATAATGAACCTCATTTAAGGTTAGTTTTCTTAGTCATATCGAGAACAACCAGGAAAACATGAACATTACATTGATGATTGTGTTAAAAACAAGCAGAGAAATCTGCTAGCGGGGATACTAGGACTGACTGCTTGAAAGGAGCTTTTCCGATATCAAAGGCACAATGAACTAAACTAGGACAGTCAGCTCGAAAAGAATATTCCATAACGGAAAGGAACTACGTTTAGATTATTAGTTCCTCTTAACTAGAGACTCCGAACTTTTTAAATAAAGTTAGTTTATAGTTACTGAGTGCCAGCTGGACAATTGTTACTTATATTTATACTTATACTTTAACTATTAGATAAAGATTTTTTAGGCGGAACATGCCCATCAAGCGGTGTACTAATTGAATAAAAGCCTACAGGACAAATAACTTGATAAACACTAAAAGTCTACCAACTAGAAAATAACTTCTAAAATAATACAACATGTTGCAGCGGTGTTTGAGGAACCAAAAGTGAAAGTTTTTGTCCCGTTGAATACGGGCTGGAGAACAAACTTATCAGCAGAAACTTATCAGAGCAGAAACTTTTAGCGGTGTTAGCGAAATTAAATCTTAATTTTGTAACAAAACTTCCAAAAACATTAGGACTACCAGCTAAAAGTGAGCTTCTCAGATAAGTCGAATTCTCAATGAGATGTTTGAAATACTTGACATATAAGTTCAAGTTCAAATAAAGTAACAGCAAGACAAGAGCAACATTATGCAGCAGTTTTTGAGTAACCAGCTAAAGACGAATCTTTAAAATGAGAATAGAAATTGTTGCGGAGTATAAGTTACCAACCCCGAAGTGAATCTCGGACTACCTGAAAGTAATAACTTTAAAGACTAAGAAAACTCTTGTAGCGGTGTTTGTTGTACTATTTCTTGTAGAACTTTTAGAGGTGGTAAAATATTTACTTTCGACAAGTGGTTCACAAAATTTTCAAACCACCGGTTCGGGTCTCAACATGGTTTTCGGAGGACATCAAAAGGCGGTTCAGTTCGGTTTGTATCGGTACGCGCTTTATTCATTTAATAAACTAAAGAAATACAAGTAGTCAGATAAATCATTAACATACATATATGTTATATATATATAAACTCAATATTCGTTTTGAAGAGGGGTAAGGGGCAGTCAGGATTTTAAAAAAAAAATTGATTTTTTGTTTTTTGCATTTTTATAATGAACATATACACCGATAAAAATTAATATTTTTTCATATCAATTTTACTCCGATATGAAAATATATCAAATTGATTTCTTCAAAAATTTAAATCGATATTTTTTAACATATTATTATTACATTTTAAATATCATTCTGAAACTATTCAATATCAATTTTAGTAAATTATATTATTTTGGATCAGAATCATATTATTTTCTTGCCAAATGATATGAAAAAATGTATATTATTAAAAAGTTAATTTTAATAAGGGTCAAATCAACATAACCCAGCCAGCCATATCCGGAGCGCTCCGAAGTAGGAGTTAAAAGGAACTCTTACAGCAGCACCTCCAAGGAGCGTGTCCGGAGCACTCCGAAGCAGGAAGGAAAAGGGGCTCCCAAAGCAGCACCTCGAAGGAGCGTTTTCGGAGCAGGAGTGAAAATGGAGTCCAAAAAAGCACCGCATGGTATCGTTGAGGGAGCACTGAATCCCTTTATGTCAATTTACTATCTGGTTGATATTTCTTTTGTTCAATAATAACAAAAAATAAAAAAAAATATTACATTTATTAATTATATATAAAGAAGCATTAGTAGCATTTTGAGAAACCGTAGGGACTCCTCTTCGGACCATTATCGGAGCACAGAAACCAATCCCGAAACACTCCGTCTAGGTTATCTTTGGATGATTTAAGAGGTCCTTTTCAAAAAACCATAGGCTAATAGAGGAGTCCGCTCGGAGCCTTTGCGGGTTATCTGAGTGAGCATTCTGGGACGCCGAAATCACTCATTTGAGGAGTCCTTTAGGCACACTTCTTTCATATACATGGAAAAGGCCCTTTTCTCCGGCGGATATGCTCTTTTGGGACACTTTACGGAGCCTCCCTAGGAGGCTTTTGCGAATTTTGCACAATAAGGCACACAATATCTAATACCTTAAAGTAAGATGAATGTTAGAGGATTCTAAAAAATCTTATTTGCTTCCAAAATATTTTGTGGTTTTTTGTCAATAGCCGTGAATTCTTTATTTTTTCCATCATTTTATTTATCTGATTTTTGTTGTAATGCAAAACAAAACTTACAGTTAATTGCAATCACATAGTTTTTTATGCAATTTTTTACCACTTTTAATTTTTTGGTTATTGGTGGACTATTTCTGGAAGTTGCCCATTTGTGTAAATACGTATCAGGTGAATTAAAAGTGCTGTTAAACTTTAAACTTGTTTTTTTCAAAACTGTGTTTTTATTAAACTAGTCCTTTATCAAGTCCATTCCCGCCGCACAATGAAAAATGTTGAATAGCTCTCTTAATTTTTAAGATATTGATCTCTAATATAAAACTTATATTTATATTCGCAATATCTATAATCCCTCAAATTTTCATATATATATCGGATAATCAAAAGCCGAGTTAAAAACAATTTTCATACTTTTCTAAGTTACCCCCTCCTCTGATATCGAAGTCGGGCTTTAACTTACGCTCTCTTTTTTTTTCCAAAAATTCAATCTTAAAATGTCTAAGGCCACCTTTTTTTATTTTCACCAAAAAATAAATAAGCTTCGATCAAGGACTGGACTAAATACATATTAAAATACAAACTTATTTTTATTTGAATGAATTTGAGTGAAATTAAGTCGAAACATGCCATAATGATGTAGTATTGTTACTTACTTTGTTAATAAATAAATGTTGTTTTGGATAGCCACCTATGTTTTTTATGATGGAGTTTTTAGCCGGCTCGAGGTCAATGTTTTTTCGGTGCTTATATAAAAACCAAAACGAGTTTTTGATTTATCATTATATTTCAAACCCCTTCGGGATTCGTCATTAGAGAAAAAGCACAGCGTCCACTCTGACAGCTGAGGAGTTAATAACATCTGTATAAAAACAAATACGCGTTTTTGATTTTCCATTATATTTCAAACCCCTTTGGGATTCTAAGCGTCCATTTTGTCAGCTGTGGAGTTGATAACATCTATCAACTCCACAGCTGACAAAGCGGACGCTGTGCTTTTTCCCTAAAGACGAATCCCGAGGGGTTTGAAATATATTGGAAATTCAAAAACTAGTGTAAAAAGCCCATTATAAATCAATAATAATATTACTGATAAAAAAAATTATAAAAAATAATACGCTTTTTGTGCCTCTGACTGCCCCCTAGCCCCATAACAACAAATTTTTTAAGACTGTGTTATTTCATGACGACATTTCCTTTTGATTATTTTCATAATAAATATAGGGTATAATATAAGTTTAAAAAACTTCAATATGATGGAATTTTATTTAAGATACTTGGGATCTAAGATAACGCATGCAAGAATCTGAGGATTCGATAACAATGACTGACCTCTTTTATTCAAATGCATTGACAAATACTAAGCTATGTATTCTTCCCTTTTGTCAACCTTAATTTTGCATGCCTGCCAACCATAGCAAAAATCACTAGCAGTTAGGTTCATATTTTGTAAATTTAAATTAATATCGTATACTGGAGCCAATAGTTCACACAGATTTTCTATTTTAAGCCAATCTCGATTAGAGATAAAAAGCTGTTTAATATCCTTGGAACTTTCACAGCAAAAATCTTTGAGCTCCAGTAAACGTTTGAACAGTAAGTCAGTTGACCCCCAACGGGTAACACAATCAAATTTTGGCATTTTTACAACAACGCTTAGTTTTCCATGTATTTTCGTTATAATTTTTAGGAAATTGCTGAGATTTTGCTTACTATTACGCAGTAGCTTCATACCTAGCTGAAATGAACCATTACCTTTTTCGGTTTTTGGTTCGGTTTACCATTTTAAAAAACACACCCGTTTGGTTCACGAGTTTAAAAATGCGGTTCAATTCGGTTCAGAACCGGCTTGCATCCCTGATAAGATCTACGAGGAATAGCATTGTACCCTACATGCCACGTGTTAAAATGAGAAAACTAAACGCGGTATGTAGAAAAGCTACACAAAAGTTATGGGCAGAAAATTCCGGTCAAAACGTGTAGAAATTCTACATTTTCGTGTAGACTTTGCACATTTTTTTCTCTGTGTATGCATCAGTTCAGAGCAGAAAAGGACCCACCCAAAACCCACCCACCAACATTGGTACTGAAAAACAACACATAGAACAATACTCCACTTCTTTTTTTTTTTTAATTTTTACTTACTCTGGGGTAATTTGAACTCTGGCTCTTGCATTGAAACACGATTGGAATGATGTCTTAGACTGCTCCGCCACGGCGCGCGTGTAAGGCAAGGCATCTAAGACATTACTTGTATTGGATCTGCATAAAAGAACAAACCAATTTTGCTTGCTTGTAATTCCCAAGTTCGAATCCATTGCTCTCCTCATTTATATACGAGCAACTGAAATTTGCACACGATTCGTGTAGATTTCCTACATTGTAAAATCTTAACCTTAATTTAGAAAACGTGGCATTAAAATTTTCTACATGCGGCGTTTACATTTTTCATTTCTACATGCGGCATGCAGTTTTTCTGCACGCCACGTGTAGCTTCCTGCATTCTACATCTAGCGTGTGTTTCTACACGCGACGTATAGCCAATTTTGTTTTCTCTGTGTAGAGTAAAAAGGGTATACTAAAGTCGTGCAACAGAAGGAAACATTTTCGATCATTTAAGCAGCAGTGGGCATGAAATTTAAGTTTGGGAGCAGCCCAACAACAACAACAGAAAAAAACAACCGTTATCAGCGAGTCTCGATCGCCCAAAATGCAGCTTTTACGCCGTCTGTGTGTGCGTCTTGTAGGCGCCGTGCTCCGATTCGCATTGACTTTGACTGGCGCAAATTTCCGAAAAAATAATCTCGGAGCAATGGGAACAAGGGCTTGCCCACCGCTGATATAAAGTATATGTATTCTTGATCAGCATCAACAGCCAAGTCGATATGGCCATGTCTGTCTGCATGAACACCTAGATCTCAGGGACTAAAAGAGCTGGAGCAACCAAATTTAAATGTAGATTCTATTGTCTGCACTTAGATCCAGTTTCAAATTTTTGCCATGCCCACCCCCCGCCCCCACAATGAAAAATGTATAATAACTCCCACAATTTTTAAGATATCGATCTCAAGTTTAAAACTTAAATTTACATTCGCAATATCTAAAATCCCACAAATTTTCATAAAGATCTCATAATAAATAGCCGAGTTAAAAGATGTTGCATACTTTTCGGCTGTCCCCCCTCAGAAACACAGGAATGGTATAAAACATTTCTTCCCATAAGTAACGGGTATATTGAAGTTGGGCAGGGACAACTTTAAATTACGCTCTCGTTCGATTTGAAACCGGTTTGTCAACCAAATTTGGTTTCGAATTCGAAAACCTTTTGGGAAAGTGAAAAGGGGAACATGGCTGAAAGTGAAAGAAAAAACTTTTCAAATGGAGTATGAAACTGCATTTCTGCATATGTTTTTCTCGACAAAATACTCCATAGAGCATTTGGACTATCAACTAGAAACCAAGTACTTACCCCACCAGCCAGAGCGGGACATGATGTTGCAGCGGTATTTTGGGCTACAACAAGTTCTTGACCTAGGCCAAAGTTGTAGCGGTGTTTGATACACCAAGCATACAGAAAATGTAACCGCTATTAGACTAAGTATTCTTGATTTATGATATGGATTTTGTCCTCCTCCTAATACTCGATTTACCCGATCAGTTTGAAGTACCTGGAACACAAATGTTTGATTGGCATAGGTCAAAAAAAGGCTTAAGAATATGACGTTTATACTTTTGAGTACTTGAGAGTATCATAAATTGGCACTTTCGCCCTAGTCGCCGTCTCAAACACTTTCACAAAGCTGTATGTACTGGCAAATACCCTTTTGCGGGGCTGGGAGCAACGTGCTTTGCATATCTGGAACCTCCTCTAAGTTGCGCTCACTTGGTGCGCCAAACACGTCGCCATCAGGCTCGACTCGAGTCGACTCGACTTAGCCCCTCCGAGCCCCCTGACAGTCGGGCTTTAATGGCCTAAGCCTTATAATTTATGCCGCTTCTAAGACAGTTCCTCTGGCTACGCCTTTTGCATATCTGTTGTTCATTTTTGTGTGGTTTTTTGCGTTTTTTGCCTGGCCAATGGCCAATTTGGTAGGCAACAAATGTTTGGGCAATTTGATTGATTCCTCGAGTGAGTTTTATGAGCATTTATTTCTTATTTTTTTGTTCTTGCGATGAGGTAATATCTTTACAGGCGATAAGCCTAATCCACAAGGTAATGCCCCGGCCCAAGGCAGGCTGCGTCAATATTGAATTTATTGATATGGCCAACTATCAGGCTTTGGAGGCAGCCTTCTCCAATGGAAATGCTTTTCATAATTCGCACATGCGTTGCCGAGTGTTTTTGTAGTTGGGCCATGAGGAAGTTGGTCGCACAAAATGGAAATAAATATAAAAATAACGCTGTCGAGGCTATTAAACAATATCTCAACTGTGCGGCTGGCCATATTTGTACACACTCACTCAGGTAATTAAGTTTAAAGTTGAGACAGGCTACAAGACATAAAAAACGAAAAGGCAAAACAACGCCAACAAAAAAGTGAGTGAACTGTGAAGCACCGTCCCCGCCGCACTCACCAAGAGTCGAAGTCGCAGTCGGCGCCGCCGGCAGTTCAGTCCAAGCCATCTCCAAGGCGTCAACCAGTCCCCAATCTCAGTCCCAGACCCAGTCACTGTCGCAGTCACAGTTAGCAGTCACAGACCAGACTGACCTACAACGACTTCGTCATCGCCGTCGTCGTCGTCGTTGTCGTCGTCGTCGTCTGTGCGTGCCTAATGAGTTACTGTAATGCTAAACCGAAAATTTTCATATAAACAGTCTGCCTTTTGTGAGTGGCTGTAACATATTATATGGCCCACATAGACATAGATATGCCTACACAGTGAAGCTTGCCCAAAAGGATTTCAGAATGAGAGAGGCAACAAGCTGGGATGAGATTTTCATGTTTTTCGCTTCGGTTGCCCAACTGTAAGCTATACCGCTGATATATCCAAATGTTCTTGAAACAGCTGTGCAGACAACCTGTCACTTGCGGTGACATTTTGCCTGTCACATACATTTGCACGACTTAAGTACACACCTTTTACTCTACGAGTAACGGGTAAAGATTAAGTTGCTGTGAACTCAAAATAAGAACGAAATTTATGTGTCGTTTCGCTGAAGTGTAAACAACATAGTTTTTTGCGGAAAAGTTTACTTTTCTGCTTTCATTTGAAGAAAAATGAAGCTGAAGGCCATCGAATGTTTTAAAAAGCTTACGGGGAACATGCTCCAAGCGGAGCTTGGCACTCACTTTCCCTAGATTGCGGCAATCGTTCGACTTGTGGCCTTCATTCGTCAGTTGTCCAGTAAAAATCAACGGCAGCTAAAAATACACACAAATGTAAAATCATGGGTCCACATTGAAAATAAACGCCAAAAATTCGCTGTGACACTAACGTGAAAAACACGCTTTTAGAGTTTTTTCTCTCTTTATCTTAAAACTTTTAGGAAAATTACTACCTACTGTTTTTTTTTTGTTTTATAGCATTTAAATATTAGTTTACCATTTTAAATTATTTATTCTTTGTACCCAAGGTACACAGAATATATTAAGTTTGTGCAAAAGTATGTAACAGCCAGAAGGGAGCGGAGCATTTCCGACTTTATATAGCATATATTTTCTTCATCAGCATCAACAGCCGAGTCGATATAGCCATGTCCGTTTGTCCGTCTGTCTGTACACTCAGAAAAATCGACTAGCAGAGTTCTAGTTAAAATGAGAACAAACGTTCTTGAATCAATAACTTTTCGTACCTACAGTAAGCCGAAAATTGTAAGAAAATCGTGTTCTTAGTTCATGTACAGAAAAAGTGTGACGAAAAATGCGAATTATTTTAATCGAATCTGTTGTTAAAATTCCCTCCTTTTTCTAACACTTTGGTCATGGAGTGAGAGTAGATATCTGACGTACAATAAAACCATCTTCGTCTTTAAGCCTAGTTCTCAGCCAAACTAAACCGTCCGCAAGCGGAATCGACAGCTAATTCCGATGGGAGTTAGGGTACGCCAAACACCATCCGACAAAAGCAAAAATACCACCAAATGTGAAACGGTCACACTGCACTGTTACTTTTAATTTGCTTGCATTTGAATTTGGTCAATTGTTTTTTTTTTTTTTAATATTCAGGGATATTTGGGGGATACATGGAATGCAGAAGTCATGGGCAAAGCAAAATCTTATCGTTGGTTTCAAATTACGCCAATCGATGTTTTTTTTTTATTATATTTTTTCTGCTCATACCCCATCGGAATTGAATCAGCATTTTCATAAAGATCGGAACACAAATTTTGTCATATATTTAGGGTCAGCCTGCGCTGTCTGCTAACATAATGTTAATATGTTAACATGAATGTTAATACTAAAGGGGGAGGCTGTTAAACATTTCTTCTCCTGATTAACGGGTATATCGAAGTCGGTCAGGGCCGACTTAAATTTACGCTCTCCTTTTAGTCATATGTGTGTACTTTTGATTATCGTTTGGTCTATTGTCAAACTTATCATTCGGCCACATAATCTTAATGTTAGAATATGGTGTGTATGTGTGAAGGCAGAGTCGTGCCCCGTCATGACGCTACATTTTCCTCATAGCGTGACTGTTTCAATGATCACTGTTCTATAAATATGTATGAATTGCGAAGTGTAATACTAAAAGTAACACCTTGCTGAATTTAGATTTCTTGTCGATCAATTTAAACAAAATATGAAGTGTTGTTATGGTTTTGAGTCGTGATTTTGTGTCACGATGTACAACGTGTTTAGATATGGTTGCAAATTCGTTGCTATTTAGCTTTTCCAGTCCTCACTGTACTCAGATGTCTATGCTGAGGTAGCTTTGCACGGACTAAAACAAATTGCACGCAATTTAACACGCTCCATGCAGTGACGATGGATGGCTTTTTACTCTAGAGAGGTGCATACATGCATACATCGGCCTGTATGTATGCCAAACGCCGCCCAGCGGCTCTTTAAACATTATGAGATTTGCATCGGGCCACCAAAATGCCAAAGCCACCAACAACGAATCTAGCAACGCCCGCGGTACCTCTTCGACTTCATCTTTACTTTTATATTTTTTTCTTCTGTGTATTGTGGGGTTTTATGCACTATGCAATTTGGCCTGTTAACATCTTGATTGGCGATTTTGATTAATGGTCTAGGAAATTCGGGGTTTGCTGCTGCCGCCGATCATGATCATGATGCTGATGATGGTGATCTATGCTGGCGGCGGCAGCTCGCTGTCGATGCAGCTAATTGCACTTGAGCCGCCTGCTGATTTATGGTGCAGCAGCAGTACAGTGATATCATCACCCATGACATCACCACTATCAGCACACGCGGCCTGTGCTTTTTGCTCATGCCATGCAAATGACATAGATTTTGGACCAGCCTCGCTTGAAGTTGTCAGTTGCCATACATCAATCAAGGAGCAAACACAAATATTGTCGGCCTCATATAGATCATATGCGAATGGCTGTCTGTGCTCCTAATGGGCAACCAAACACAAAGAATAGACAGCGCGTGTCAAGCCCGCTGATGAGACATAATTCACGGCAAAATGCAACAGGCATCAGTCACGCTTTTAGTCATCACTTGGAGCAGATAACTTAACCAGAACTACCATGGCTAATAGACTCAGTCGGTCAGTAGCTGGAGTTAGTTTCGTGACACACTTATCAACTCGTTAAACCAACTATTTATAGCCACTCTGATTTACATTATGCAAATGAACTGAACAAATGTTGACAATGAGGAAACAAAATTAATACTTAACAAGCAGATTTGCACAGATAACACTCCGAGATGACAGTGTTTGCCGATTTCAAGGGCTTTGATAATAATCTCAAGAAATTCTTTATGATAATTAAATGCAATTTTCCGCTAAATCACTTGCAAATTACTGCAAAGGTCTAGTAGTCAGGCCCGTTTGAGCTGGTCCTCGAGATAAAGTCCAATACTCGCTTACTTAAGTAGAACAGCGTCTATCTTCTAAACTTTGAAGCAAGCTTGGGTCCGAAGCAGGGAATCAAAACGGAACCAGAACCGGAACCGTATACCGAAAATAACCGTTTAAAACTCAGAACCGGAACCGATAGTTTTAATTTTTTGGGTACCGATATCCGAGTTTCGATATTTTTGGAACTGAAAAGACCGAAAAGAACCTAAACATTGTACCGTTACGGTTGCGGTTCTGAAAGCCACAACTATACTGTAAAGCTGGCACTTAGTTTTAGGAGACTTTTACGCAGTTCGGTTAAATCGTAAGCTTTCAAAAAAAGGGTGAAGCAAACGCGAAACCTTTGAAAATATTGCATCCTACATTCTTAGACCCTTATTATAATGTCATCATGGCTTTTGAACAGAAAAGTACTTATGCACGTCATTTCTGTTAAAGTGAAACTTAATGAGGAAAGCAGCAGAAAGTGGAGGCCCTATATGCTAGGAAATAACTAGTGGTAAAGTAAAAATCTCATGCAAAAATGCTAAAAGGAGAACAGACGTAAAATTTTTTGTATAAAATTTGTACTTTTCTTCTAGTTACTTCACGAGTGCGTTTAGGGTTTAATGAGGAAAGCAGCTCTGACACAAATCTTTGAGCTAAAAGTAGAGGCTAAGTCAATTCATACATGTATTTGTATGAAAAGAAACAGGACAATATAAATTGCTTAGTACTTTCAGAAAACAGTTTAAATGCCTCAATCATTATCAATTTTTTTATGGTGAACAGAAAATTCGACAAAGTTTCCACAATTTTGTGTATATGTTTGTTCGCTAAGAAATCGGACGTAAAACCAATGACCGATCTTTCTTTATATTTTAACGGTACGTACCGGTATACTACCGATACGGAACGGAATACCGAAATAATGTTTGAACCAAAACAGAACCAGCACCGAAACCGGAATCGAAATACGATGCGGTTTAATTCCCTGGTCCCAAGTATAATTTTTAAAATGATTTTTTAATACAGTTTTGGGAAGTGATTGAAAACTTTATAACCTGATCTGAACTACAAAATGACGTTTCCATTTTTTGTCCCAACGCAAAGGAGAGATCAGAGTACCCAGTCGGACCTGACACCATGAAAAATGCACATCTTCATAACTTTTTTTTCGCCAAAGAAGTAGCTCCCATAACTAAAAAATTCCATTCGCTTTTGTTATGGGGTGAAACCTTCAAAGAATGCACTTTGAAAAACATTGTTGTTGCTTTTAACTTCGTGACTTGTTTGGATTTTCCCTGCAATTTCTCATTCTCAAAGAACGGTATACGATACGGTACGATATTTCATGCATGCGGCGTTCTCTGCGCAAAGAATGTGTGAATAACACGTTCTTTTGGCGCACATTATACATGGCATGAAAAACAGCATGCTAAACATATGATTTTATATGATATATTCAAGCAAAAAAAAAATTATTTATATAACTTTTTATTTCAATCCAATTCTGTAAGTATTTATTCAGATTATATTATATAGAATTTGATTTTTGAATTTGAATTTGAATTTCGGCAAAACTCAAATATTACAATTTAGAAAGGTCGCTAGCTATCAACTTTATTAAATTATATATATATTCATATTATTAGGATCGATTGTGCACACCTTCTTTGCCTTCATTACCGCTTTATAAAAGTAGCTATTTGTCTTTAGCTAAAACCACGGGATATGGTGCCACATAAAACGAAGAACGCGAAGAACGTGTTTGGAAAAACCAGCGTTCTTTCTTGTTGTTTACGAGTGCCAAAAGCACAACCCAGAGAATTGGCGGTTGTTTTAGTTATTAACATTTTCTTCTTTCTGAAAAACTTATAAAAATATTAATTAGCTGCTGAGTTCTTATACTGCGACTGGTTGCGCCTAAAAAGTGACGCCCGATGGCGCAGCGAGCCAAAAGCTCCAACTATGTGTCTTAGAACATGGTTCGAGTTCCAGGAGGGGTGGGTTGCATTGCAACCAAAAATTGATTTTTTTTTTTTACAAACCGCTAGAAATGTCACTGCAAAAGATTTTTCAGCATCAAGCAACAAGCCAAAAAACAAACAGATTTAACTCCGCAACAAATTGGAAAGCATAATTTCAGGCTGAATTTCACAAACAGAAATCTCAGACTGAAATTTGTATAAGTTTAATTCTCAAGTCTTTATTCGGCCAATTCGACCGTTTAAATAGTTTTGACTAGGGCTTGAAGTGTGAAAAGCAACTACGTCTGCTGATGAGTGAATTGTGGTAAAATTGCGAAACAGCCTGTCCAGACTTACCATTGCTATTCCGAAATGCTGCGAGTTATCTCTGTTTAAAAATGGTATTGATTTTGTATTAAATTATAATCAATCCTGACCTTTGAGCCAGCACATACAAAAACTTTGACTAAATCAAATACAGGTCGCAAAAACCGATTATAAACAAATCAATATATATCATAAAATTTTTCCACTGAAGCTTTACAGAAAACTGTAGGATGGTTGATAAGTTGCAAGATGATAAATCTTGTTTTTGAGATTTCTAAGCTCATTTCAAGGTTTTTCAATCTTCTTATTATAAGATTGCAAGATTTTCGAAAAAGAGATTTTCAATCTAGATTTTAGATTGATGACTCAGTGAAAAAAAATTTGCAAAAATTTCGGAAAAAAGTTCTGCATTTTTTTTGGGTTGTCGAGTTTTTCCGATCATAATTTTTTGATAATGATTGATACCATTAAACTGTTCTATGAAAATACGGAACTATTTGAATTGTCCTGTTTCTTTTCATACAAATAAAGGGTGATCTATAGGGTGGTCCATTTAAAAATGTATAATTTATTTATAAAAAACAATTTCGGTCAAATGACTACCACGGCTGACTTAGCAGTAGCCCATTCGATCCACCCAATTTTTGAGAACATTTTCAATTGTTTCGGCACTTATGTCAGCAATAGCAACTCGAATCTCGTTCTTCAACTCATCAACTGTTTCAGGATTGTTTACATAACATTTGTCCTTGACCGCTCCCCAAAGATAATAGTCACAGATAGATCACAGCTTCTTGGCGGCCAATTCACATCTCCATATTTGCTGATTATTCGATTTTCGAAGATAGGGCGCAGAAGATCGATTGTGGCGTGCGCTGTGTGGCACGTAGCGCCGTCTTGTTGAAACCAAATATCATCCAAGTCTTCCGCTTCAATTTCCTCGAAGAACCAATCACTTAACACTCACCATTCACGGTCACGGTGGGTCCTTCTTCATTTTCAAAGAAAAACGGACCAATGCTGCCTCGAGACCAACATCCGCACCAAACAGTGAAACGTGGTGGGTGCATTGCCCCTGATGCGACAATTTTATTTATTAACATAACCACCGAGGTGGAAATGTGCTTCATCCGAAAAGATGATTTTTCGGTAAAATTCACCATCTTCGGCCAAACAATCTTCCGCCCAATTTGCGAACTGTAGACGATTCGGATGGTCAATTGGCTTTAGCTGCTGCACCAATTGAACTTTGTATGGCTTCATGGCAAGGACTTTATGCAAATTTCGCATCAAAGAAGTGCGCGAAATGTCCAATTGTTAAGATCGATGGCGAGTTGACGTCGATGGTTGTTCACGTACATTTTCAGCAACCGCAGCAATGTTTTCGGTCGAGCGCACCGGACGAGTACGTACACGGGTTGGTTTATCCACCAACATTCCAGTTTTACGAACGCGCTTCACGAATTGATCCACAAATTGAGCTTTCGGAAATTTTTTTTTGTTATATGTTTTTTTCAAATTTCGCACAGTTTGAGTCGAGGACTCACCACTTTGGAAATATGTTTTTAATGTTTCCCAACTTTCTTCAAGCGAATAGCGACCCATTTCGTAAATGTCAAAGTTTTTACTAAATATTAGTTGCTTTCCGAATGACATTAGACGTTTTTAAAGTCAAATTATGAATAGTTCAAATTCCAAACACTAGATGGACCACCCTGTATTAAGTATTTTGTTTTTTTAAATTACAAATAAAACACAAAAAATAGAATTGGAATCTTTATTATGGGCTGAAAGAACTACGTCTAATTTCATTCAAACGTTGACCGCGACTACGCCGTAAATGGTCCATTCGGATGGTCCAATTTTGGATCACTCTTTCCAGTAATGTTGGCTTTCTACTCTTGAATTGTAGCTGGCTTATCGACAAAGATTTTTGACTTCACGCAACCCCACAGGAAAAGGTCGCGTGGTGTAATATCACATGTTCTAAGCTCTTCACTGAAATGATTTCTCAATAAAGCCATTGTTTCGCGCGCTGTGTGTGCCGTAGCACCGACGTCTTGCTGAAACCAAATGTCGCCGACATCAAGGGCTTCAATTTCAGGTAACAAAAAGTCATTGGAGCTCGCCATTAACGGTTATGTTCTGTCCAGCCTAATTTTTAAGGAAGTACGGTGCATTGTGGATGTAACGGTAGTTCAAGTCTCTTCGGGTTGCTCAAATGTGACAATTTTGTTTGTTGACGCCAGGAATGTATCTCAAATATTGCCCGAATACAGCGGATCTTCATTGAGCTATTGCAGATCCCATTGACATTCAAGTCTGTCGGCTTCAAAGCACAAGTTGGATTTTGTAATCCTTCAAACCAAGATCCTTGCGTCAAATTCGCCAAGTTGTCGAATACGATAAACCCAAATGTTGAGATCGGCATCAAATCGATAGGTCACGGTCTGCAGCCACATTCTCCGCTGCAATCGCAATATTCTCCTCTTTACGGGCTAGATGTGGTCTATTTGGTCGCGTATTATCCAATAACTTACACTGAGTCTCAAATTGGTCGATTGTTTTGCAAAAAGTAGTCTCGGAAGTTCGATGACACCATATGTAGCTTGAAGTGCACGAAAACCCTTTTTCACAGAACGTTGATTTTCGTAATACAGCTGTATAATTCGGAGATGTTGTTGCGGTGCGAGTCTTTCCATGATGATATGTCAAACAATTCTTAACAAAAATAAGATGACTGAATGACACCAGTCATTCGTGATATCTGAAAATGAATAATGGAAAAAAATTCCTCTTAATGAATCAACCCTTACATGTATGAATGCTCTAAGCCTCCACTTTTAATTAAAGGATTTGTGTCTGAGCTGCATTCCTCATTAAGTTTCTTTTCTGTTCAAAGGTTATCAAAACATAATGAGGGTCTAAAAATATAAAATGCAATTCTTTCAAAGATACAAAAGTTTTGCAAAAAGCAAAGAGAAAACATTCACATTTTGCTGCCCACTGCTGATTTGAGTGTTTTCCAACACTGTCACTGTTTTACCAACCTCATAGTTCAAAATTAAATAGAAAACGGTTGATGAGGCCATAATTATAGGTTAGCTCATTCCGCCTAACATTTAAATGTCACAACGTCGAGTGGAGGTAGCCAACGACTTGCAGGCCAAGTTGTCGGATTTCCATGCAGCTTCTTTCCATTCTGTTGACTGCTGCCTCCTCCCTTTGACCCTGCTGGTTGTTGCCGTGGTTACAAGGTCGTTGTCTGGCGTTTTGTGGGCGGCCGCAAAAGGGTTAAAAGGTCAGATTGCAAATTGCCGTGCACAGAACCAGCTGGATGCCGGGGGGTGGGGGCAGTCAAAAACTTGCCAAAGTGCAGACAAATTAAAACTGAAACACACGTGGCCCGCCTTTTTGGCCCAAAAACTTTGGCTGTCTCTCATAGTTGCAGTTGCTGTTGCTGTTGTTATTTGGTCAAATAAAATGTTTGAAAATAACTCGCAGCAGGAAGCCAAGCAAAAATATGAGATGAATTCTGCTCATAGAACTGAACTTGCCTTTTCTAATTGAGATCAGATTTCAACGGAGGCAGACTAAGAGCCAAGGGTTAAGTAGTATGCTGCAGCTCAATGCTCATTAACTCAGGCAGTTGTCTTTCCCCAGCCCCTTTCCACTTAACACCAAGCCATTAATTAATATTCATTCAATAAAAAATTAAATAATCTGAATTAAGCTGAGAGAGAAGGGGCTAGAAACATGCGGAGCATACCAACATATCGCCTGGAAGGCGAACGCGCGGACTGCTTATCAGCAAGTTGGCTATAAATATCAACAACAACCAACTCGAGAATATGTAATAAAACGCACTGCAACAACAAAAACAACAACAACAACAGCAACAAGAGCAACAGAAGAACAAATTGCGTAAATGCTTTTTATAGAAGTTCAAGTCATTGAAATCGAATTCACTTCCTCAACCAGCACACACACACACAAGTTGCTTTCATAATCAGCAACCCAATTTTGGGGGCATACTTAAACTGAACGATGACCAGAGGCTATAAAATTGAAGTTGCCTTGATGAATTTGCGTAAAAATTCATTTTTATTTTAACAAACAAATTGACAATTAACAAAAAAGACACCAGCAAACAAATTGATCCCAATTCTGTTGTTGTTCTGTCTTGTTTTGGAAGGGGTTGAGTCCAGAATAGATTGTTTTTATTTTTTTGGTTGTTTCGTGGACAGATTGAGCGATAGCAATAAGAAACATAAATTTTCAAACAACAAAAATTCGACCATTAATTCAAATTGATTCAGTTGTCGAAAAATGAGGGGAGGGCAAAAAGCAAATGAAAATGTGTCATTTTAATTGAAACATAAATTCATATTTGAAGACAGACAGGAAACATTTTGTAGTTTCAAGATCATTACTCAAATCAATTTTGGTAGATGTGGATCTAGGACAGTTTTGAACCAGTTTTGAAATTGCTAGCTGCTGGTTATCAGCTATTAGAGTCAGCTGTGGAGTTTGTCGGGACTTACACTTAAAATATTAATAAAGTATGCTTTATGGTGTATATTCTGACTTAGTAGCTCTTACAAAGAAATGCATTGCATAGAATCTGATTTCCAATTTTTCACACACCAAAGTTGAACATTGAAATGAACTGCTTTTCTGCCAAGTCCCGGTGGTTCACTAGTTTTGAACTTGGATCTTAACTGGAATTTTATTAACATTAGAACTTAAACACCAAAATACGTTAAGGAACCAGTTTTTATACCCTTGCAGAGGGTATTTTATTATTACATTACGAATTGAAGCTAACCACTATATGTCTATAGCTACTTGGCCTTAAGCTACTTTCGTATGTTTATATTCTATACATTGGGTGTTGATTTGTATAAGACTATATATAGTTTTATGTTGTTTTTTGGATTCCGTTCATTCATCTCCGACTTCATAAAGTATATATTGTTACAATTAGATCTGAAATTTGTCAAAGCAACAATGTTTCCCAATATACTGTATTGTTCTGTATGCACAATGTACATAGAATGATTAGAAGATGTGCATGTGTATGTGAGTTTCTCACATTACTTCTTCGTTAAGCAGATCAACTAGAGATACAGACGCACACAACAATCGCTGGCAAGTCGTCAAAGAGAACTCAACAGTATCGATCGTAGACCGCGCTAAGCAATACTTTATTGGATTAATAAACGCTTGTATTATTCCAACCTATAAACTTCTCATGTTCTTGATGGTTAAGGGCCCTCTGTTCCAATCACTCAGCCTGCACCCATAACTAAGATCCCCAACATATATATTCTTGATCAGCATGACGAGCAGAGTTGATATAGCTATGTCCTTTCGTCAGTCTGTTTCTAAGCTTTCTGCTTCGTCAGTTTTAAAGCTATCGTGACCAAACTTTGCACGAAGTCTTTTAGTACAACTGCGCCGTACATTTGTCGATACCGGCCAGATCGGATGACTATAGCATGGAAACGATCAGTCGAAAAAATAGATTTAGTGAGAAAACATTTTTTGTTTTCCATGCAACGTTGCCAAACTTTGCATTTACTAGTTTTCTATGCCTTTTCATAATTTCACCAAGTTTGATGAAGATCGGAAAACTATATAGTATAGCGCCATACAAAATATAGGTCTGGAAAAAAGTCTTAGTAGGAAAAACTGTTTTGTTTTTAATGCTATCGCTCCCAAACATTTTACTTAACAATATTATATGCTACCACACAATTCTGCCAAGTGTGATCCAAATCGTATGACTATATCATGTAGCTGCCATAGGAATGATCAGTCGGAAAAGTAGTTTTAGTTAGAAAACCTTTTTTGTCTTGAACACGTGCTATATTTTCTATACTTTTAAATAATTCTACCAAGTTTGATGAAAATCGGACAACTATATAGTATAGCTGCCATACAAAATAAAGGTCTGGAAAAAAGTCTTAGTAAGAAAAAGTTTTTTTTTTGTTTTCAATGCTATCGCTCTCAAACTTGTTACTGCTCAATATTATATGCTACCACACAATTCTGCCAAGTTTGATCCAAATCGGATGGCTATAGCATATAGTTGCCATAGAAACGATCAGTCGGAAAAGTAGTTCTAGTGAGAAAAACTTTTTTGTTTTCAATGGTAGCTTCTTTTTACTTTGCAGCTATGAAAACTAGCAGTTTTCACACAGTTTTGGGAAGTTTGGTCAAAGTCTGAGAAATATATCGTATAGCTGCCATATAACAAACTGGCAATCAAATGGTCAAAGTAATGGCGTCATCTATTGCTGAGAAATAACTCAGCTAAGAATGTTTGACGAAAATCATTTAAAACCTTAATTAATAATCTTAGAACTTTTTACCGGGCTCTAGGTCAATAAGTTATGATTTTCATCATAACGTTTCTAAAACAAGACACGCACAACACCACAAAGGAGGCTGGTTGATCGTATAGCTATTTCATAAACTTCCAACAGTTCAATCATCAGCGATCAGCCCAACTGCGATGAGTTGGCAGAGGCTACCTCAGAGCCTGCTAAAAAGTTCTTAGATTAATAATCCAAAGGTCACCCAAACAGTCACATTGACCTTAATTGATATATTATTTAATAAATTATTCAAGCTACAAGGGTATATAAATTTCGGCTTGACCGAAGTTAGCTTACCTCTATTTTTTTTTATACCGTTTTTCACACTTACGTTCATTCATTTAAATTTACCCCGCCTCACACGTAAGTACATTTTCGAAATAATCACTTATCGATAGACTATCGCGTGACACGTGATATCGATGTAAATATTTCGCGCGTGAACTCCAGACCAACTCACGAAACAGCAACCTGCGAAATTAGCGCGAAATCTTTTTTTATATGGAGTTTTTGATTTCGCGTGTATTTCGCGGGTATCTCCGTACAAAGCTTTAGAGAGAAAAACCTTTTTGTTTTCAATTTTATCGTTCTTAATTTCGCTGATTGGTAATTTTATGTGCCATATAATTTTTGATTTTAGCATTAGGGTTTTTTTAATCTTTAACGAGCACTTGCAGGAGTTTAAAAACCTCTTGTTATAAATTCGACTTGTTTGTTTAAAACATGCGACTAAACCCGGAAGCTATCATTTTAGCATCGATCGAATAATAAATCAATTTATAAGTCCCACAAAGTGGATATGACAATTTCATTGCATACTTTTGGCCGTTGCCCAACTCTGCTAGCCTTCATGGGCCACATGATATTGCTGAGTCAATCGAGTCGAATGATCTTCTCTTGCTTTCTCCCTCCCGCTGGTCATTAAAACTGTGCCGGAATTCGCATTAGTCTTGTTCTTGTTGTTGCTGATGCTTGAAATCATTTCTATAAATATGCTGCACCGAAAATGCAACGAAACGACAACATAGAATGCAACATTTGAAGCAAATCACGAATATGTAAGCGAGCGAGTGAGCGAGCGAGCGAATGAGTAAGCACCACACGTGGCAAGTATAATTTTTGTAAGCAGCTGCCATAAAAGTACAAAAAGCCAGGGGGCATAAAACTTAAAAACGAAACGACTCAGACTGGCTGTATCACAAAATATGCGCGAAAATACACACAAAAAAAAAAGAAAAACCAAAAAAAATCAAGAAACACGGCACATAAAACACACACACACGCCTCATAAACGTAACGCAACAATCAGAATAATGTGCACGAAAATCTGAGAATCCCTCAACAAATAAAAATTATAATAATACGTTAACATAATGCTCCGGCTCACTATGAATAAAATTTGCGGCAAGTGCAAACTAAAATGAGGCGAGAGATGTCGAGACAGTGCGGAGAAGTTTGAATACCCTGCCTTTGCTGCTATTCCCAATTGATAAAGACACCTTTACGAAGGTAGAAAATTAAGTTGAGCCGATCTGTTTGAAAAAAGTAAGAAAATATGCTCAAGCTCGACGGTGATATACTCTGTACCTGTCAAAATGATATGTGTGTGTGAAGTACTACCCATCGCCGCTGTTGTGCCACACAAACTGTATGAAGTACTGCCCATGCCCGCTGTGATTTTAAAATTCGTATAAAATTCAAGGAACTTCAGTTTATCTCTGGCTTCCAACAGATCGTCCCAGTTAATATGCCCAATTTTTTGAGTACGCACTTTTAATTGCTATAAAATTTACCAAGAAATTTGAATAAGTTTTGCGTGTGGCAGCCATTATAGAATGCTCCGGCACTTTGGTCAATTTCGTGAAAATTGTTAGTTAATTAGTTGCATTAATTACGCACTGAAGAGGTTCAACTACGTAATGCTCAATTACAAATTGGCGCTCGACCTCATTTCCCTTACACATTTTGTGTTGGCTAATGCAGACAAATGACAAGTCAGGCACCTGGAGACATCATCATCATCATCATCATCATTGTCACGTAGCTTCTAAGTGCCACAAATTACGCACGCAAATTGGCTTTGTTGTGTCTGGAGGAAGCTGCTCCTCGTCCGCCAGCTCTGTTCATATCAATATTGATAGTTTCCGCGGTCAGCCCTGAGAGGGGCTCGGGATAGTGCAATCCTGGCGGCAAAAATTTACCCATTAAACGGGGCTTAGTATATCAAAACCGCTCCTCCTAGACCAGGACTAGCTCAAGTTATGTATGCTGGCTGACAACTTAATATCAGGCACGAACCAAGTGACACCTCCTCCCAGACCGCTCCTCCAACCACAGCATGTCAAACAACAATACGAGGGTGGGGTAAAAAAGAAAAGAAAAGTCTGCCGACAACTTAAAGGCGTTAATGGTCGTTTGTTTTATGAGAAATTGCCAAAACGTGAGCAGCATCATCAAGTTGCTCGACTCCGCTCAAGACTTTTGTGTGAAACATCAAAGCGCCAGGATCAACAGTCGCCAAGCGTGAGGGCATTTTTTTTGGGGGGTTTTCTTTACTTTTTTTTTTGGTTGAAAAGGACGTGTCAACCTTGAGAGACACATTTAAATAAGTTTTGTACTACAATATACCATAGTGGCTAAATTATGAATATGTAAAAAACACGAGGGCAGCTTAATAAGTACAATTCAAGAGAAATTGTTCTCGCTAAAAGAGAAAGCTAGACAGTTAGACTTAATGTGCTTAGCCAAAATACTCGGTAAGAATAGAAGCATATTATGCTAATCAGCTCGGAGATGAACTTTTGGTTGGTGCAATTTTCATTCATGTTATACCAGCACTCTAGAAGGGAAAGAATCTACTCGAATATAGTTTCACCAGCTGGCAAAATTGATTTTATTAAATGTTACAAGCCTTAAGAAATCCTCGGTTAAATTCAGAGTATCCAACCGAAACAAAAACCGTTAGTTTTAACCGAATCAAACCGAAACTGTAAACGAAACCGTTACCAAAAGAAAGTTTTGAAGTGACCGTAACCAAAACCGGAGTTTATTTTATGAGACAAAAAATAGTGAAATATTTGAGTATCTGTGAACGTCACGAAAATACACTTTCACTTATCGTGACTATCCACCAAGTCACACTCTCACTGCTAAGGAAAGTTTTCATCAATAGTAGAACACATGAAAATTCCAACTTTAAAGCTCGCATTTCTCTGCTTCGGCTTGCTGATCTTTCGATATCACCGCATTGAAACCAGAACTTAAACTACAAATTGCTTCAGAATCTGTGTCGGAAATAGTTTACATAATCATATTTTATGCCCTGTACCAAAGGTACACAGAGAATATTAAGTTTGTGCAAAGGAATCATTTCCGACCCTATAAAGTATATATATTCTTGATCAGCATCAACAGCCGAGTCGATATAGCCATGTCCGTCTGTCTGTCTGCTTTATGAACGAACAGATCTCAGAGATGGTAAGAGCCCACCTAGCATTTGGAAGATCATTTTAACAAAAATCAACTTGGTGAGTCTTTTTCAAGCAATTTTGTTGATTAAAAAGAGATTAGTTTCGTGTGCGATTTAAGGAAGACTCGAAAATTAATAGGGCATTTGCTCGAAGCGTGATTCATTAAAAAACGAATCAAAAAGACTTGCAAATGACTCGAAAATGAGTCGAAACTGATCAGAAAAGAAGGGGTATAAACGACGCTTTATGAAGAGTCGCTAAATGGGTACCATTTTCACCCGACAAAAGTATCATTTATGATAAGAAAACGAGCGCATTTATGACTATTTTAATCAGACTAAGGACTCGAAAAAGACTCGAATGCGATCAGAAATGTGAAAAAATGCTGCCTGGGAGTTAGAGGCTTGACATATATGGGACAAATACTTCTTATACCTTCAGGCAGATCAAGTTTATTTTCCATTTTTGCTACGTCCATATCTCTCACAGTTTTGGTTCGTACTAGTGGTGTACCCGTGACGTGAATTTTAACGTGTCACGGTGTTTCACGACGGGTCACGACGTGATCGTGAGTATGCAGTACTCACGAAATTTTTAATATTGATTTTTCCTACAGAAAATGTTTCTGAAATTTTTGAATTTTCGTAAATTATATGGTGCTTTCCATATTTAAGAAAGAATTCCATGCAAGTGCTACTAGGTAGAGTGAAAAGTAACCTCCTTGGGAATGAAAAAAGTATTAAAAGAAATTTATTTTTTATTTTATTCAAGGTAGTCCCCTTTTAGGTCGATACATTTATTTCAGCGATTTTCCAATTTTTTGATCCCGTCCGAAAAGTAATTTTCCGAAAGGTCTGCAAAGTATTCCTCCGCGGTGTCGATGATCTTCTCGCGCGAGCTGAATTTTTTATTGATGCATTTTTATCGTGCGGGATCATTCGTGACGCCTTATTAAATCGTGCGTGTATCGTGCGCATAGAGATTTTTATTTCGTGAATCTGTCGTGACGTGAATAAATATTCACTCACGCGCGCACCTCTAGTTCGTACCTTCTAGAGATAGTTAGTAATTAGCATTATTTATCGATTTGCCAAAGAAATGACAAAGATCGAATGCACGATACTTAAGTTATGACGAAAAAAAAGTTCGCTATCGCAGCGCAGCAGCAGCGCTGCTTTTAGCTGCTCCTGCAGTTACAGGGTAAGTTACTTTTTTTCTTACTTGTTTTAATACTCTATACCAAAGGTACACAGAGTATATTAAGTTTGTGCAAAAGTATGTAACAGGGAGAAGAAATCATTTCCGACCCTATAAAGTATATATATTCTTGATTCGATATAGCCATGTCCGTCTGTCCATGTCCATGATCTCAGAAAATATAATAGATAGCTACAAATTTTTAAATGTATGTAGGTGTATACCGTACCCAGGTCGAGTTTGCTTCAGATCCTCCTCCTCAGATTCGGAAAATTCCTCCTCCCCCTCTTATTAACCGCATATGCGCATATGTAATACATACTTACTATGTATATTGGATGTGTGCGTGTAAAATTTAAAACTCTCATTTCTCTCGGATGTGATTTGTTTAAAGATTGAGTTCTAATACCGATATACTCAAATGGTGCGTAAAAATTGCTATAAATACCCAGAACTGTATAAGTTATCGAAAGTAGTGTCGCACGACTATTTTCTGGTGTCAAATTTATAATGATTTTATTAATAAACAAATTGTAAATTGTAAAAATTGGAAACCGGTAACCGAAACGATTATCTTGTAAGCGAAACGAAACCGGACCGATTTAAAAACAGATAACCGAAACAATTTGATTTAAATGACCGTAACCATAACTGAAGCCGATATTTCTTTCGGTCTCAATCCTTTTTAATTCATGTGAGTCATCGTACAGGGTTTTGTTTTTAGAGTTCTCGAACATTGAATCGAAATAAAATACTGAGAATCATTATTTTTAAGCTGAAAATGGGATTTATTAGGGAGATCACGTACGTAAGTCCATAGAAAATAGTCCAATGCCGTTGTTTGCCAATTCAATTGGTGAACAAAATAATTGTTAATCACTTCTTTATCACCCTCGCGCTAGACAATAGCTTTCTTGTTTTCAAAGACGTAAAGGCCACTTAAAGGTCACTAGCTGAGAGCTAGCAGAGCAAGAATCAAGAATGGACTTATCCATCGGCGCAAATGCACATTACGTAATCGAGCAACTCTTAAACACTTCGAAGGCTGTGTGCCATACAGCATCAATTACAACTCAGCATACTTTTACATTAGCTTTCGAAACCTCATTACTTGTAATCGACAAGTGGGCGATAGCCGAACGCTTTTCGGAGCTCCATTACAACTGCATATAATAATCTAAGAAATGTAATGGACGGTGTGGATGGGCCGTCCACTAAACGATGCACATAGTATGCGCTGTTGTAATGCAGACACGTTACGACGTAATGTACTTTGGAGTAAAAGGTATATAGACTGGTAATTCGGTTGAATCACTGATCCTTGTGCGGTGTGTTATGCTAAGTTATTTATTACAGAAATATTTAAACAATTTATTAGCCATTGCAATATAAAAAATATTAAACAAATCGACTTAAATCTATTCAAAATTAGTGTTATTTTTGTGTGTGAATGCATAAAGAAACCCAAAAAACGAACAAGCATACGAACTCATTTCGAATTTTCGACCAACGAAGCATCAAAGACATGACAAACTTCGTATGACAACTCGGTATACAAGGTGTAGCGAGAGTGTTTAATACTTGTGGGCTGTTGTAATGCATGATGTGGGCTCGCCTCATTTAGCTGTGCGCCGCTGGGTATTTGTAATTCCCAATCCCTACTTTTTTTTAACGGAAGTGGATGTTCTAGCAAAAACTATTGTCTCCTTATATTTTGGTTAAGAATCAAGATGCAATACGTTCGCGAAGGGAGGGAAGGCCACTTGGTTCGAAATCCACTACGTGGTCGTGCGGGACAAGAACAAGTTTTTTAATGCTACAATTTCCAAGTTTATTTACTCGATCTCGAATACATGCCACTTAATCCTCTCCTGAAAGTTCTCCCAATTTGATTTTTTATCAGTTGTGAGTTAAAAATCTAATATAAAATAAAATAAAGTGAATTATACAAAATAATTTTATTTATACCAAATAGATTCCATAGAAATAAAGTGTTTAATGAGCTGTTTTGCAAAAGCTGCCTTTACACTTATCTTAAATTTTATCCAAGGATGGAAAATTTTGCTTATACAACTTTTTATTTCTTTTGTGTATGAATAGGAAATTTCGTGCTTAGATTGGTAAATTGGAGATAGACAGTTTACTGGTTCTTGTTGATTGAAACGGTTCAAAAGTGGTTCTGAGCTATATCTGAACAATTTATTTAGCTTAAAATGTTGACTTAAAATTGTGTATTTGGTAATATCAAAGACACTACATATATAGATACCGCATCTCATACAAATTTTTTTAATTTTTTTTTTGGGATCCAATGTCAGCTCCCAAGAAAAATCGTTTTTTATATATATATATAAATCTTTGCTCTCAGCCAACACCCATTTATAAAAACGTATAGTCCTCGTAAAGGCAGCTGGAAGCAAAAATTGGGATCCAATGTCAGCTTCCAAGAAAATCGTATTTTGTTTCACATGCGTCATCTATAATATCTATAAATCTTTGGTAATATGTTGTTAATAGGCAGCTCTATACTTTTTTCGGATCAATCCCGGTTCTGAAACAGTTCAAATGTGGCTCATAGCTATATTTAAAAAACTTTTTGAGCTATGAACTTTAAGTTTTGTGAGTTGGTTGGTAATATGTAGTTAAACAGTTTACTGGTTCAAACACCAGATAGATCCTATTCAAAAGTGGTTCAGAGTCAAATCTCAAAAGTTATTCGGTCTCTGAATATTAAGTGTGTAGGTTAATAGATCAAGATCGCTTCCGAACTTGATTGAATCTCAGAAATTTGTTAGACCATGAACTAAAAATTTGATGATGGTGTTGGTAATATGGAGTTCGATATTTTTCCGGATCTAACCCGGTTCCGAATCCGAATGAACTAGTTCAAAAGTAGAACGATGCGAAGACATTATACAGCAATCAGATTAATTAAAAAATGTTATATCTTTTATCAGTAAGCTGAACTTTTTAACTGCAGTAGCACTCCTCGTACGATCTGGGCACATTCCATCTATCTCTTACATTGTCAAACATTGTTGAACTTTGGCTTTTGTTTTGGCGTTAACCGTTTGCCCTGGCCCGCCTCACTCTGCCCTTCCTTGGCTTTCCCACAATCCGCAATCCAATCAAAGCTCAGGCGAATTGTGCCTGCATGCAGGTGTCAGTTTGTCACTTTGTCGCGGAAAGTAAGTAATATGTTCATACAAGTTTGTAGCTGTGTCGGTGTCCGTTTGTATGTGCATAATACCCCCAGCCAGTTGGAATGGAATCGCTTTTGTTTTTTGTTGTTTTGCTTATGCTTATTGTAACATGGAATTTAATTTCCTGCTATTGCGCTTAGATAGAGGGGCGGGATCGGGAATTAAAGATTGAGGGCTAGGTCCAGGCCCAGCTGACAGTCGCAATCAACTAAAAGCGGATTGAATTATTTGTTTATGTCTAACGGAATAGAGACCCACGTTCTTGATATTAAATATCCATTCTGGCCATCCCACTGCGCTTGCCGGCAAGTGACATCAAGTGCAAGAATTTGGGTCTTTGGAGCAAGTGCAAAGCAATTGACGCCACACGTCTGTGGACCTCCGAGAGATTATGCGATTAAGATTAGAGCGTTGATGTTTCGCGAGCGTCAATCATCATAAAACGAAAGACCACAACCGAAACTGAAACTGAATCGGAGGCGAGGACCGAGCTAGAGACAGAGCCAGAGGCTGGGAATTGCATTGCCTGTTGGGCGTTGACACATAAACTGCAAAGGCAAATGCAGCCCGCCAGGTCTCAGCAGGAAACATTTAGCGAGATTTTCTCAATTCGTGTCGGTTTGCATATGCCTCTCTGTGCTTTGAGTATGTGCAATTTGCTTGGCTTAATTAAACTGTACGTTTGCCAATTGTTTTGATTTAATTATTTTTCCTTTTTTCATTTTTTTATAACTTTTTTGTTGACACATTCCAAGCTATTTGTGGCAAATGCGGGCGTAGGAGCTCATCTTTAATTAAAGCTAAGCAAAGGCGAATATAGAATTCACAGAATCGAACCTTGGAAATAAACTTTGATGTAAACCTTATATTTTCGCCGCAATTTTCGTTAAATTTCAGATACAGTAGTCGATGTGTATGGAGCGGAGGATGCTAAAAATGTTCGAAGCTTAACGATTTTTACGAATTCAACTGCCGATCCTATACTTTACATTTATTTTGACGATTAAATCGATTTGAAAAATATTTTAGTTATCTAAGATAATGATGTTAAATAATTCAGCAGAACCGTTTTCCAAATAAGAGTAAGTCCAGTTTGGGTTCAGTTTTCAGTGGTCAGCTCCTAAACCGAACGGCCCTTATGCCTAGCTTAAATCAGTATCAATCCACTCCTATAAGCTGCGTTAGATTTATGTTAAAGCAAGTCTTAATTGAACTTGTTTTGAGTGGAACCAGCTTTGAAAGTTTTTTTTCGATTTTGAACAGAAATTTTTTTCGAGGTTTCAAACCATCCCAAAACCGAACACCTTAGAGCCGGTTTTTTTCGAAAGGACCATGAATCAAACCTTCCAAAATAAAGATCTCATCATGGGAGTGGGATTCAGTTTTAATAAAAACCTTCTTCAATGTACCTATTTACTTATGAGACTGAAGAAAATCTTGTTTGAGTAGCTCTTAAACAACGCTTGTTACGGCTTTAAAGCAGGTTGAACCTGGCTTAGAAGTGTTACTGAACCAAGTTTGAAGGCGGTTCTGAGCGAGTTGAAATGAAAATTGAGGAAAATCTACCGCCAAAGACTAGTAGAGTAACCATAAACCTGCAACGAGTACTTTATTTTCGAGTATACTCGCGCATTTACTCGACTTCTTTGTGCTGGCCGCTTTGGTTTCACAAACGAAATGATCGCAAGCACATTAAGTCAGAACGGGCTTGGTAAAGCTGTCGGCTATACGTGTTCCTGCGAGCTTTACGATAACCACGTGCGAGTATCAAGCGAGTTACTCACTTAAACACTCGCGGCTAGCTGCCGTCGAATACATGTCAAAATCATGATCTCTCTCTCTCTGGCTCTCACAAGTTGTTGTTTTTGCTTGTTCGTGTACGAGCTGTAATCGCCCACAGCCCGCAGTAGATCTTTGATTTAGGCAACAAGAACTCCCGGCGACTTGTGGCCGAAGCTACGAGTCAACGCGGGTATTTGTACTTGCAAATACACAAGCTTGCGTATTAAATGATCCATAAATACACGAGTGCTTTTGCATTTTTTCATTTGTGTATACGATCGTTGAGTTTACTTGTATTGCATTTGTAGCACGGCTGAACGAGCTTACTCGTGACAGCTCGTTGGTGTATACTAAAGTTATGCAAATGTATGTAACAGACAAAAGGAAGCATTCCCGATATAAAGTAGATATATTCTTCAGCAGCACCAGCAGCCAAGTCAATAAAGCCATGTCTGTCTGTATGAACAACTAGAACACCAGAGATTAGAATAGCTAGAGCAAATTTTAAATAAAGACTCCTATTGTCCGCACGCAGATCAAGTTTGTTACAAATTTTTCCCGTCACCTCACTAAACAAGTAAGAAAGTCGGTCAAGCCCTACTGTAATATACTCTGTACCTGGAGTAGCAGCTGAAAGCAATAGGCTTGCATTGAACAATAAGGGATTTTCAAAACTGACCAATAGATGACGCCTCTACTGCCAGGTCGGGGGAAGTAAGTTTGTTTTGGTCATAACTTGAGTATATTTCATCCGATCTTTATCGTTTCTTTGGCAAATCGATAAACAATCTTGATTACTAAATATCTTTAGAAGGTATGAACCATCTATCTACAAAACAGTGGGGTCGGAAATGATTCCTTCTCCCTGTTACATACTTTTGCACAAGCTTAATATACTCTGTGTACCTTTGGTACAGAGTATAAAAATGTAAAGTTATTCAGCACACAATTTTTAAGATATCGATCTCAAATTTTAAACTCACAATCATATACCCAAAATATATAATATCTGAATTTTTCATAACGTTAGGATAATAAATAGCGGAGTTATAAAAAACCGTTACATACTTTTCGGCTTCCCCTTAAGGAACATAATGTTAACATAATGTAAAAATGTTAACAATAATGTTTATGCTATGTTAATTAAAATAAGAAATTAATCATTTCCTCCCCGATTAAGGGCCGACTTAAACAGAAGCTCTAGTTTATTTGTACGTTTGCATTTCCGTACATATGAAGAAAGTGCTTCGAAAAACGTTCTCACATTTTAAATTCGTTTAAAATTATTAATTTTGTATTTTTGAGTTCAAGAATCCAAATATTTTTGAGCTTAGAACAAGAAGACATTGCAAAAAATCATATTGCTGACCACCATCGATAAAACGATGCTTCTTTTGATGCGATCCACGAATCGATCCAACTTTGGGGTTCTTCAAAAGAGCGAAAATACAGATCCTCAAGGGAATGCCTCCTCCATGCAAAAAATGGTAGTCGGAAGCGGCAATGTCTGGACTATACGGCGGGATTGGGTAGGGCTTTCCATTCCAGCCTTTAAGCGTATGTTTATGTGTAAGTTTATGCGTTGTCATGTAGCAAAATTACCATGTCGTGCCTTTGCTCGTATTCTGGCTTGTATCGGCTCAAACGCATCAATAGAGTTCGGTAGAATAGCCCTGTGATGGTTTCAACCGCCTGTAGCAGCTCAAAGTACACCACGCACAATTCTTCTTCTTCTTTATTGGCCCGATAGTTGCATCACAACCGCTTGACGGTCTCGGCCGCTGCTATGACTGCCCTCCACTCGCTTCTGCTTTGTGCGAGCTGGCACCAGTTGTTCACACAAAGATTGGAAATGTCTTTCCGCACTTGTACATCCCATCTTAGTGGGTGGCGACACCTCCTGCCTTGTCCTCCAAAGTCAATCGCCTTCACTTTGTACGCCTTTTTTACGGGAGCTTCTTCATCCATCCGGGTAACATGTCCTAACCAGCGCAGCCGCTGTTGCTTTATGCGCTTGACCAGAATGGTGTCCCCATAGAGCTCATATAGTTCGTGATTCATTTGAATGCGGAATCCATCGCCAACTTTTAAAGGTCCATAAATTCTCCGAAGAACTTTTCGCTCGAACACGCCAATCGCCTCCTTATATCACTGTCCATGCATCTGCGCCGTATTGCAGGACTGGGATGATGAGCGACGTGTATATTTTTGTTTGTTCGAGAAAAGGCTCTGCTCTTGAGCCCGCATTAGTTTCCAAGAGTAATTCTTCTTCGGATCACCAGGCTGATGTTGTTGTCACCGGTAATCATCGTTTCCCATAGTAAAAAAATGGCCAGGACGCGTAGACTTCTTGTCCGTGGATGCTAGGTACTTCGTCTTGTCCTCGTTTACCGCTAAGCCCATCAGTTTAGACTGCTTCTCAATCTCTGAAAACGCCCTGCTTATCGCCCGTTCGTTTAGCCGATCTGTTGGCATTTGGGCACTGGCGCAGTATATACTCCAACATATTAAAGAAGTCACACGATAGGGTATCATTCGGAGAAGATCTTTCCTACTTTGACGGAGCTTTGAATGCTTCTCAACATCATCATGCAAAGTCGAACGTACTTTGCTGGTATACCAAAGGTAGACAGGGCTTCAAAGAACCTTGACCTTATCGGTGTGTCAAAGGCTGATTTATAATCAACAAAAAGATGGTAGGCTGATAGTTCTCTCATAGGTCTTCTTCAGGGTTTGTCGAAATATGAATATCTGGTCTGTGGTGGATTTACCAGGTCTGCCAGTGTGCTAATGAGCGGCTTTAGACGTTCACAAAAAAACGCCCAAGAGAGCATGAACTTGCCACCGTTAATATTTGGCTTGATGTCCTTCAGCTCCCTTTTTCTTAAAATGAAGGCAGAAAAGTAAACTTGACATGCTCGAAGCCCACAAAAACTATGTTGTGTACATTTCAGCAAAACGACACATACTGAAAAAGAATGCCTAATGATGAGGCTTCAAAATCAATTTGGTTGCAGCATTGTCTGATTCGATTTAATTCTTGTGACGCCATCTATTAAAATACTTTAAAACTTTTTTGTATATCATACAAAATGAAAAAGTTAGTCAACATTTTATTTAACGAGTAACGGGTATAAAAAGTATACTTTTGCAGCCTGTCCTTATTTTTCTTCAACCAATAGGCTTAAAAAAAATGGCAGGCCTCGTGTTTCATTTTTCAAAAACAACTCATTTAAGAATTTAAGCATTTGATGGTGTTTAATATTAAAACTTACTACCAAGGAGAGTGCAGTGAATCTCGGTCTGACTCTTTGCTCTGTTGAAGCCATAATATAACAAAATAATCCTAGAACAGGAGCTTAGTCAGCCGGTACGGGCGTTGTCTGGCGGTTTTTGCAGTCAATTAAGTAGACATTAGTTTTTAATCAAATTTCAACATGTTTTTACCCTCAATTTCCTTTCACCTCACACTGTGCTTTCTCTTTCTCTCTCTCTCTCTCTTTTCGTGATAATTGTGGGCCACACAAAAAGTTTGCCCATTCGCATGTGTTTGTCTAATAATTGATTCACTACCCCAAAAGGCATTCAACCATATGGAATGAAAAATGAAACTTCATGGCAAAGAATATGAAATATAAATATGTATAACTAAATAGTTTACTTTTTTTAATTGGTAGAAAGTCCTGTCACCAAGCAAACGCTTTGATTACACTGCTACAAAAACCGCTCAAGTGGGGCACCTAATATCCATAAATCATAGATTTCTATTCGCTTTAGCAATTTCTAACTTTTGTTTTTTTTTAGTCCTGTCGGATCGTTTCTAAACTTTTACCGAAATGCAGAATTTTTAAGATTCTTACCAAAACCTTGATATGTTTGGAACCTGCTCGCTATCCCGTCCTTAAACTTTACCACAAACATTCACACAATTTCAGAGGTTTAAAAACGTTTATTTTATCGTTGTATTGACGTATCCTTTGACTTTTTCACAAGGCGACTGCAACATCTGCCTGAAACCCAACTACTTCTATGCATTTACTCCCTTTCTTCTTTCTGTAAAATACATTGTTAAGGAATTTCCCACTTCTGGGTGTGCTTCAAAAATTTAATGAACATTTAAAATATTTTTAGGATATTTACGAAATTAAATAAACATGTATGAATTGGTTTAAAAAACCTACTGAAGAGCTGTCTACTAAAATCTTTTTGACAAATTGCAACAATATTTCAAATAAAATTTAAAAAAGCTACCAAAGTCAGTAGCGAATCTAACTTGACGTGGTTATCTGTTGGCACATATCAACTTCGGTAAGTGTGAGTCGCTATCAGCTAATTGCTCCTGCCATATGAGAGTCGGCTTAAGGTTTTGCGCAACCTCTCTGCCTACACTTCGAAGGCGTCCGTCGCTCTCGATACTATTTTTCTCTATTTGTTCATAACTGAACTTGAAACCCTCGCAACACCAGAAGACGTTACAAAAATATGATCCCACTTGAAAATGACTCCACTTGAAACAGTTAAATGAGGTAAAGGAGAAACAAAGGAAAACTTTGCCACGCCTGCACGCATATTTGTTTGAGAGGGGAAATGTATGATACAAGAAAGGATAAATCTAAACACATATTGTATTAATTTAGTAAGTAATAGCAACACCACACTAGTTATAAATAAGCAGGTAAGATGCTCAAGAAAGAGATGTAATACAAGGTGACAACTGAGTATATAAGAAACAAATGTATCACAAGTATAATAACGCTACTGTATATTCAGTTGTCTCATGTATTAGGTACATAAGTTTAGACTATAAAACCAGTAAACAAAAGGAATTAACATCAGTTCCTAACAAGCACGCGATTGTATTATTAGTTAGTGATTCGGCAACTGTGCGAATACTTCTGCTGAGTTACATTAGCTGTACGATTGGCTTTTTGACTTAAAAAAATAAGTTGCACACTATTTTTGCGGCATTTTCCATTTTCCTACACTCTGAAAATTGTTTTTCTATATTTAAAAAAATCGTCCTAGAATTGAAATCGCCTTTAAATTTAGAAAACAATTCTGTATTTATAAGGTTTTATTCTGAAATTCATCATATATGTATGTGGTAGTAGATTGTTATTTGCTATCATGGGCATGGCGTAGCGCCGCACAGTGGCCGGTTGCTTTGCAAAAATATTTACTTTTGAACGGAAAGAGATATTTGGAAAATTCTAATGGGAAGGTGGTAGAGAATTTCAGTAGCTTTGAAATAAGCTTCAGGTGATCATTGTAGGTCAACAAGGTAACTCAGGATCGGCTGCCAAAGTGCAAAGCTTAAGACACCAAAAAGGTTGCAAGAAATAGACAAAACATTTTATCTTTTTAAAAACGATTTATTAAAAATGAAGTTATAAAACTACTAATAGTTAACCAAATTTAATAAAGAGTTAATTTTTAATTATTAAAAATAATTTATTTTTTAGAAAATAAATATTTTTAGTAATTAATAATTTTTATGAAAATAAATATTTTTTCTAGTTAAAAACTAACTTTTTATTAAATTTTCTTAATTTTAAGTAGTTTTACAACAACATTTTTAATAAATCGTTTTAAAAAAAAGTTTCAATGTTTTGCCTATTTCTTACAACCTAAAACGGTATTATTCGTCTTTGAATTTTGGCAGCCGATCCTGAGTCAGTCTGTTGACCTACAATGATGATGATGAGCTACATGATGATTTTAAAGGTACAACAATTCTCCACCACCATCCCTTTGGAATTTTTCAAATATCTCTTTCCGTTCAAAAGTTACGACTTTTGCAGCACGAAACCGGCCCGACTCTCGTGCACATGGAAACTTGTTTTCATTTCATATCAATAAATAGATTAATCATGCATATTGATATGTTCAAGTCGCTCATACTCTTCTTCTTCTTCTTTATTGGCCCGATGTTGCATCACAACCGCTTAACGGTCTTGGCCTCTGCTATGAATGCCCAGTTGTTCACACCAAGGTTGGAAATGTCTTTCCGCACTTGATCATCCCATCTTAGTGGTGGGCGACACCTCCTGCCTTGTCCTCCAAAGTCAGCCGCCTTCGCTTTGTACGTGTTTTTTAATGGAGCTTCTTCATCCATCCGGATTACATGTCCTAACCAGCGCAGCCGCTGTTGCTTTATGCGCTTGACTAGACTGATGTCCTTATAGAGCTCATACAGTTCATCGCTCGAACTCGCAATGCGCAAAGTTGCTCAAGCCCATATTTTTCTATTCTATTTTTTACTCTAGAAGCGTGGACTAGCGTGGATGCACTTTTTACAGTCCGTCAAAGTTGGAAAATATGGTAAAAAGCAAAAACCAGATTCCAATCGGAATATCCGTTTGGTTTTCATACGTTCCCAAACGTGACATTTGAAACCAAAACAAAAACAAAATTTATGAGTTTGAAAAATTGTTCAACTTTGAACCACTGTAAAAACCAAAATAATTAACCAAATTTAATAAGCCAAAGATTTTTGGGCTAGTTGGAGTTCCCTTTAGTTTCCTTTATTAAATTAAATTTATTCGATCAAAAAAATCGACCATCAATTTTTGATTTTTGGAACGCTAAATCGGCCAAACCGGGCCACTGTGCGCCGTCAGCGTAAGCAGTTTAATACATTTAACATAAGTGATTATTTTAGATTTTACAGGTTGTTATACCCTTGCAAAGCGTATTATAATTTTGCCCGGAAGTTTGCAACGCATAGAAATATTAATTTCCGACCCCATAAATTATATATATTCTTGATCAGGGGGACGAGCTGAGTTGATTGAGCTTTGTCCGTCTGTCTGTCTGTCTGTCCGTCTGTCTGTTTCACAGTTGTACAGAGCCTTTTTTTTTAATGGACGCTGCTAATATGTCGGAACCGACCGAATCGGATCACTACATCTTATAGCTGCCATAGGAACCATAGGTCGAAAAATTGGTCTCAGCAAGAAAAACTTTTTTGTTTTCAATGCTAGCCCTCCACAAACTCTGCCATTATTTATAATTTATGCGTTCAAACAGATTTGCAAATTTTCAAGTCAAAATCGGATGACTATATCTTATAGCTATCATAGGACCGATGGGTCGGAAAATGGGTCTTAGTGAAAAAAACTTATTTTTTGTCAAGTAAATCGTTCTTAAGGTCGGTGATTATTAATATTAAACGCTTTCAAACTAATTTGAAAAAGTTGATCGACATCGGGTGACTATATCTTATGGTTGGCATAAAGTGGGTCTTGGTAAGACATTTTTTGTGTTTTAATGTTAGCCTCCTTAAACTCGCTGATTACTGTCAAGAACTGATCCCACCCTTTGTTAATTATGCATTAATCATTCATTGGCGATTCATGTGCGCCGACAAATGTGAAGTTGCCATCGCTGTCGCTTTTTGATCTGCCGCTTAAAACAGTCAGATTAACCGATTCGCACATCTCAATTAATTTTTATGCCATTCCCATCTATGATCATGTCTTTTGCTTCTCTCGGAAGATTAGCATACCTTGCGTTTGAATGCGCGTCCTCTGTTAATACATGCTCATGTATTATGCGGGCATTTAGATCGCCGACTATCACTGCATTTGGTAACTCGGACTAAGTTAGGACATCGTATAATTTTTCGTAGTGTTCTGGCCACCGATTACAGTTCAGATACACTGGGAATAGGTGGAAGGGTTCGTTGTCTTGGACCTTGCCATATATGCACTTTATATTCTGCTTGAGCTCTGTTTAGATTCTGTACATAGCACCTCCGCTTGCTCTGCCTTTAGTACTTGTTCTAATTGCAGGCTTCCACAGAAGCACGTAGTTTTTAAAATAGGCCTCGTAGGTTTCGGCAAATGTCTCGAATAAAATAATAACGTAATATTCCAAATATGTATTTGTTAATCTTTTTCCCTGTTATTTTGTCAAACCCTGTTTTTTTTTGTCCTTATTCGTATTGGAAACCGAAAAAATGTATCCTTCGCTCAGTTTGAATGCAGAATAAGATTCATTTGCAATTGTTCGAAAATGGTATCAAAATTTTGTCGTGTCTGTAAGTGTATTCCAGCTTCGGTTTGCTTTCCTTTCAATTTGTTCCTCCCCTCATATGGCCATGCCTTTTGGTTGGCCACAAATTTTTACCAGTCAGTCAGTCAGTTAGTCAGTCAATAACTTTTTCTTTCCGTTTTTTAGTTAACACCAACTCCGCCAACTCACTCTCGCTCGCGCGCGCTGCATTCTCGAGACGTGTGCGATCGATTTTACGAGTATTTTGTCTGCGATTTGGCACATAGATGAAAATAAATTGCCCGCACACATGTGCGCCAATTTATGTGGGAGGGGGTGGTCTCAATGTGTAATTTGTCTTACAGGAAATGAGCGAAAATCAGTGTCTATTGCCCGACGGGATGGGCCTGGGTTTTAATAATTTGGCTTTATTCTGTTGCAATGGGTTCAATGCACGGAGAATACCCGGGCATGTGGGCACACCTGCAGCGGCGACCTTGGCGACTGTTACTGCTCATTCCTCTCCTGAGTTGACCCAGTTGGCCGCAGTCAGCAACAAGTTTACACATTCCACTCAAAATCACATAAATCTTGGAAAATGCATCTAGAAAATGGGTTCAAGGACACTGTGCATCGTCGTCGTCGTTTTTCAAACACACACAGAGTATGATAAATGTTACATTTCCAATTTGTTGCCCGTTAGTTGTTTGTTTTACGCAGCGTATGCGTAATAATTCTGCTGCGTGGGCGGTCGGGTACAGTTTTGCAGTCACCTGCCATGCGGTTCATGTGCATTTTCCACATTTTTCGAGTAACAACAATAAACGCACAGAAATCTGTGTCAGGCAATTGAACGTTGTACAATCCCCAGATGATGCTCAAAAGCAGGTTCTGCTGTCGCCTCACCCTTTAGCACCTCAAAGGCAGACGCTTCTCTAAGGGAAACCACCACAAAGCAGACAAGCAAAAGTCGCAAAAGTTTGTTCAACTTAAATTTGGGGCGGGCTTTTCTCCCGTCCGTTTTGTTTTGATAACTGATAACTTTCAACTGAAATAGCTTGAGAGATTTTTAACAATTTGAAATTGATTTAAAACAAATCAAATAAAGACAAGCAACGCATTCCTTATCGGGCGGACTTATCAATGCACTTTGATAAGCGGCCAGGAGCTTCTTGGCCCACATTCCAGAATTTCCCAGAGACAAGATACCACAACAAAAGTGAAAAGAAAAGAAAAACCCACAAGAAACAGTTTCTCAGAGCATCAAACCGATCGACGATCGGTGGGTGGGGGTGGGGGGATAGGCACAAGTGTGCACTTATCAAGAAATATGACGTAGCACGCGTCTGTCTGACACTTGGGCTGGATCGGGGGAATGGGGAAAGCGATCATAAAAGAAATTGACACTTGAAATCAATTCTCAATTAGGAAATAAAATACTAAAAATAAACAAATTTCAATATTTTGGACAAGAAAGAAAATTGCCGCTGCCCAAACACATGTTACACACGTTCAATGGGTTAATTGTGCTTAAGAGGCCTTAGTGATATCTTCGAGCTGATAAAACTAGACAAAATCAGCGACACAATTTCCGAAGAGGCAAACACTCTGCCCCCCACCCATTCTAAATGCAGTTTTATGCGATAACAGTTATAGTAATTCTCGTTGCTGGCACTGTTAACGTTTAACAGCTGTGTGTTGAAAAGCTCTCTGCTAACAGTTGCCTTCAAACTGTACGTATAGACTTTTAGTCTGGACAGCCACCTTGCTGAAAGCTTTTTAGTTTGTTCACCGTTTGAAAAAGAAGCTTCCGATGTGGAGAGAGTAAACAAACAGAAGGCTCAACTTTTTAAGCCGATGTAATGAATGAATTTTAAACAAATTGTGTAAAGATTACTTCAAGCTGCGTTGCTTACTTCTAATAAAAACAGAAACGCAGCTGTAAGGGGCCGCACACACATGCAGCTGAAAGATGAATTGACTGCGGTGGCAAAAGCTTTGCTGACATCAGAATTTGATTCAGTTGACCTGAGCTTTTAGCTTATTCATTTTATTCTTGCTAGCAAAATGGTGTCGCCTTGATTGCAAAATTTTTTAATTGCGGAAAATTTAAAAGTTCAGACAATATGTAAGCAAAGGGAAAAAAAGAATATGGGCTCACGAGATTGTTACTGTTAGAGAGACATTGGGTGAATTTCATAATTTATATGGTCAATTACGAACGTATCCAATAAACTTCTATAAACAAGACAGAATGGCTATGGTCCCTTGCTACAATAATTTAAATAATATTAGAGATCGCATTCAGAAGTAGGAAAGTCTTATTCATTCGCATCTATGTAGGTATTTATGTGAGCTTTTTGATTTTGCATGTAATTTTGAGACAAAAGAGCATATAACACACTACTTGTAGCATTAACATTTTTTGAGATTGTCTCCCAAATTTAATCCGTCACAGTTCTATTGGAATAGTTTTAGTTCAAACAAAGCTGAACTTACGGCTGAATTCAAATGCGCACTTGCATGCATGTAGTGTGTTTGTTTTTCGAAAGCTTTAAGCTCGGCCTAAAGTTCAGCCGTCAGTTCATCTATCAGCTGCATGTGTGCGCTGCCCCCATACAAGCTGCAAGCGTATATAACACTGTGCAACACTAAAAAGTTGAAAGCGTCGAGACCAATAAATTCTGAAAGGTAGTACAAAAACCTTACCTGGGTTTTATATGGTTAGCTGCAGTTTTCTTTTTATTGCACTTTGAAGTTTTCAGCTTCTGATTGGGATTCGCAACTCCATATCTGGTAAACTATTTGGAATTTCGCTTTGACGTTTTAGAAGAAGTAGTTGCTGTTGGCATGACAATACATTCCTAAGTAGCAAGTCAAAAAAGTAACATCTTTATACTCAAAATTACAAAAATTTCTTAAAATCATCATATTTTCCCCTCATTTTGTACTATTTTTCAACTTTGTCTTGAAAACTGTAACGAATTTGACTAAGCAATGAAGGACAAAAACGTAGCTTGGACTTAAATAAACAAACAATTGGAACATACCAACTTCATTCGATTGGTCCTTCGTATAGTTACGGGCCCAAGTAGAATTGGAACCAAAACTCGAAAAATGGCAATTTTTGGTACTAATTGGCCGACATAGTCAAAAATTTCGATTATTTTGTATTAAATCAAGAAAATAGTAAGAAAACATAACTTAAAAACTGTAATTAAGAAAATTTAATATTTTCACTTTTGTACCGAAAAATTTAGTTAGTTAGTTTTTTCGAGTTTTTATGACAATTATACCTGCTTGTGGGCCTGTAACTATATGAAAGAGTAACTGATTGAAGTTGGTTTGTTTATTTTGGTCTAAGCTACAACTTTGTGCTGTATCACTTGTCCAAATTTGAAACAGGTTTCAAGATGAAGTTGAAAAACTGTAGAAAAGTGGTCAAAACTTGGCTTTTTTGAGAAACTTTTGTAATTTTGAGTATGAAGATGTAATTTTTTTGATTTGCTACAAAGAAATGTTTTGTAGGCCAAGCCAAGAGCAACAACTTTGTTAAAGATTTAAAGGCAAAATTCAAAATGGTTTACGAGATATGGAATTGTTAGTATATATATATTTTTTTTTTTTTGTATATATTTTGACATTTTTCAGTATTCAGTATTTTTTCTAGCATATTTATCGATAAGACGAACTTAATGCGTGAAAATACAATGTCAGCTGAAATTAATGCATTATTAATACGTTCAATTAATGTCGTGTCATATAGGCTTAAGAGTTATGGATATCTTTTCCGTATTTTAAGACAATTGCCAATTTGCATTTTGTTATCTGATTCCTCGAACCGACAATGAATGAAGCCTTCAAACGGCAAAATCGAAAAAGTAGGTTATAGAATACCCAAAGTTCATATTTTGTTACAATTCAATAACCGAGTAAAATATTAATATGTTTTTATATCTCTTTTACTCCGATATGACCAATACCAAATTGGAAAGTTCAAAAATGGCAGAACGGAAATTGTTAACAAATCATTATTCGATCTTTACTAGCTATATTAATTGACAATGTGGCAGTGGCCGGTGTCAGATCGATCAGATTTTGGAAATCAGATTCATGAAAATTTGTCCAATTTATTTGCCTGTGTGAACTTAGCATCATAGTAGCAAGTCGTTCCAAAAGAAAAACCTTCAACTCCTCTGTAAAATTCTTGCTTTAATTTTAAAAATTGGCGAGCAATAAAAAAAACTATAATCAGCCGAGTGCGCTGCTAACCTACTATTATACTTTTCCAGACCTACCGTGTCGCAAACGCCCAAATTTATAATCAACCTACATGAGACAATCAATTGCACAAAAACCTTCTAGTTGCAAAATCTGGGTGGATTTCGATTTGAGCAAAAACACGAACATGAGAAAACTGCCCTTAGTGTGTTTTATTTCAAAAGAGAATAGGTGCTCTGCTCCGCTTTCTGTGTGCGGGGGGCCTTAATGTTACAAGTGAAGCGTCGACGAGCAAGAAACTTCAAATTTTCAAACTAATATTTGTTGACATCGAAAATGTTAAGTTTTAAATACATATATACATTTTCGTATCAAATTAAAAGGCTAAGGATCAAACTAATACCCAAAATTTCAATTTGACAATTTCTAGTATTATACCGAAAAAAAACTGATACTGGTTTAGTTTGAATTTGAGACATCGCGTATGATAATGATAAAAATTTTTTTTGGTATGTAACATTTCCAAAATTAATTAAGCTCATCGAAATTGTTGGGGTGGTGTAACTTCCTAGATCTCTCTCCAAAACTCGAGATTTGAAACCAGCCGAAATCATCCTCTCTGGGATTAGTAAATAATGCGAAAAGTGATGCTTCAGTTAAACTAATGTTGTTTACCTTCTTTTTTATTTTTGGTTGCAGCAAATCACAAGTTTGGCCGATGACCTTGACTTCATTATGGCCGATGATGCAACTGCCCTGGAGGATGCTGTTAGTGTGGATCGCGTTAAACGTGACAATGAGTTGGACACTGAATCAGACTTCGCGGAAGATGTCCCTAAGGAAGTTGAGAGCGGCAACTGGTTCAGCAAAGGCGTGCGTCGCGTACGTCGCGAGCTTGAGCGTATGTTCGGTAAGGACGATTCCAAGGTGCACGAACGGAGCAGGGTCGAGCGACAGCGAGGTCGCCGAGAGCAGGCCAGGACTCAGAAACAAGCTGAGAAGTTGCGTCGCGATGAGCAGCGTCGGCTGAAGCAACAACAGCGGATGCCTAAACCGCGTGCCGCCTACACGGACAGTCGTTCACATCGGTCGCCCGATGTGTACGATGAGAGCGAAGTTGGTTCCGGCGCACCCGAGGACGAGATAAACAGCTGTAAGTAGAGCCTCTGCATCGGCTTATAACTTGGTTTGCTAACACGACTTGGTATAATGTTTTCCAGACCGTACAAAATTCACCGTCAGTGAGCCGTATACCCACGACTTGAAGGACATCAACAGCCAGGCATTTAGCATTCTGAAGAAAGAGGTCGAGGATGCCTTGAGCCAACTCTTCCGGAGCAGTTATGATAATGATGACGATGATGTTGAGATACACAGCAACATGATGCTAGTGGAGTGAGTAGTTGTGGGCTTACACCGAGAGACTGGGAGCTGCAGCTAACGCGTTTTCCGCTTTTACAGACGCACTAGCGATGCCTTCAAAATCCATGTGACTGTCCAGCTGGAGATACCCAATCGGATTACCGACTTTGAGGATCGTCTGCGTACACAGCTGAATAACCATCGCATTGGTGACTTGGGCGCCTCTGCCGATGCGGACTTCTACTACGGTCCGGTACATGGTAAGTGTGCATTTCAAAAACAGACACTAAACAGTCTGTCTTAGTTGTTGAATATAGTTGGTAGATCGTAGCGTTCCCCGTTGCTACTCAAGCCGGCAGACCCGCGTGGCACCAAGCTTATGTAATTTGTTCCCCTGTCCTTTTCAACACCCTTAACCCTCTCCCATACTCGCGCACTCATACACTGCAAATGCAATACTCCCAATCCTAACCCCTTATGCAGGCCCCAAAGACGACATGCCGCCCAAATTTCCGGCTAAGTGTGAAGAACGTAAATTTATATGTAAAAATAGCCAAGTTATCGAATGCAACGAACTTTGCAATGACGTCCGAAATTGTTCGGATGGATCCGATGAGTTGGAAGAAATCTGTCATGGTGACGTTGACCGGGATGGCCTATGCGAAGCAAAAATGTTTAAATGTAGAAACGGTAATAAGATCAAGTGCTACGATCTTTGCAATGGATCCACACAGTGCGCGGATGGTTCCGACGAGACTGACGAATCGTGCGGTTTAGGTTTGTGTGTTTGTGGAAAAAATGTATGCTTACATATAAGTCAACTATGGTGAAGGGGCTTAATTCATACACAAACACACACATTCACATTCCTCGGATTTGATTATGTACCACCGGCCAGCGCTTTGTAACTAACTGTACCTCCCGTGCCCACTAACAAGAATCGTTCATTGAATACCCAAACTTGCAAATGAAAGCAAAAACTTATGATAACCAGATTATTGAAAATTTAAGAAAAGTGAGCTGTGAAGTTCAGCTGTATTTCTGATTCCGTCCAACAATTGTGCTTTGTCCTATTAGTATAAATTAGTGGTATTCCTAAAAGCGATTTGGATTTGATTTAGATTTCGTGAAAGCAAACTGCACTTCACTTTGCACGGGTATGGACACCGTTTCCTATTTAACCTTCTCCTTGAGTTTTGAGATTATCTTGTACTTGTTGACATCCCTGAAAGGAATGCAACCATACTTACTCCACATATCGATGGGTCTGCAAACCAAATATGTTCCAGAAATCGCTGAACTTTACGCCCAGATCAGGACATATAGCATCTATGCGCTGCAATTCCTCATTGTTCTGGCCATTCACGACCACCACATTGAACTGGCCAAAGAAGTCTTTGGTTTTCTCCTTGAGCGGTTGAGTGTCGGCCGATATATCTACCATCGGATTTAGATGCCTCGGTCCTGTTGCTCCCAAGGGTCTCGTGCGCAGCCAGGAATTGTGAGCAAAAGCTTGAATTGTGTAGAATAACAACTGTAACTCGAGATTGAATTTTCGAGCTCATGCCGGGCCTACTCTAAGATAAAAAACATTAAAAATATCACGATTTTTTGTTCTGTGTTGCAGTTAATTGGGTCGAACATCTTGATCGATGTTCTACTGGCTGTAAAATTTGAAGTTTTGGGTTGCTTATGCATTAAGTTAGTATCTTTCAAAGCTGCAAACCGGTCCGGAACCGAACACCTTAGAACCGGTTCGGTTCGGGGTTTCTGGGTCCGACGAACCGGACCATGAACCGAACCCCTAACATTTTTGACTCCTAAAACCTGAACCCGAACCGGACTTCTTTTTCGAAAAATTACGCTAGGCTCACAAAATTAAGTAGTTTTTCCCACGAAACACACAGGAAAATATAGCAATTCCTTGTAATCTGGCTGCTATCATTCAAAAAGTTCTTCAATCCTACGACATTTCTCTAGGTCACATTTATACTATCACTGAGGATAATGGAGCAAATATGGTTCGAGAATGTTATGTCTATGAAGGTTGCTTATGTGAATCAAAAGTGCAGCGTATTTGTACCAAAAGGCTTCGTGCAAAGTATGGTTAAGATAGCTTTAAAACTGACGGAGGAGATAGCATAGAAACAGACGGACGGACAGATGGACATGGCTATATCAACTCAGCTCGTCATGCTGATCAAGAATATATGGGGCATTCCAAGCAAAACAATATATTTTCTGAGTTGATTTCTCCGAAGTGGACTACAATTGGCCCAAAGGAAGCTTGTTATGAGAAAAGCTTAACCCCAAAATTTGAGATTTTTTGTAGCTTTTTTGCGGAAGTTATACGCTTAAAAGGGTAAAATTGTGAATTTTCCACATTTTCATTAACTCGAGAATGGTTTAAGATAGAGATTTGAATTTTTTTTTGCCACATGTTCAGGACTAAAAAGCCCTTTGGAAAACAATTTTTTTTTTCAAACATTTATTTGAAAAAACAAGAAAGAAAGTCGGTCAAGCCCGACTATAACATACTCTGCACCCTTAATGTCGCAGCTCGCATTTGGTCACGAGTCAAACGGCCAGTTAACACACAACGCACAACGCAGTGCGTTCTCTAAGTCTCTCTCTCTCTCTCTTTCTCTCACTAAGATTGCTTCTGCTGAACGCAATGCCTAGGTTATGGGTGGGATGGGTGGGGGGTGTTAACTGACCGTTTTTTGCTCATAACTTGAGTATCGTTCATCCGATCTTAATCATTCCTTCAGCAAATCGATAAACAATTTTGAGTACTAGATATCTCTAGAAAGTACGAACCTTCTATCATCAAAACTGTAGGAGATATGAGGTTTTTTCCAAATTGCGGGCGCGCGAGGGGGCGTGACAAAAATTGAAAATAAACTTGATCTGCCTGCAAGTATAAGAAATATATGCCTCATACATGTCAAACCTCTATCTCTTACCATCTCTGAGATCTCTTCGTTCATACGGACGGACGGACAGACAGACAGACGGACATGGCTATATCGACTCGGCTGTTGATGCTGATCAAGAATATATATACTTTATAGGGTCGGAAATGATTCCTTCTCCCTGTTACATACTTTTGCACAAACTTAATATACTCCATGTACCTTCGGTACAGAGTATAAAAACTTAGTCTAGCAAAAAAGACCCGTCCTTAAAAAATTTTCAAAAAACATATGTTAAAGCCGCATTTTTTCCAAACATTTTGAGTGGCAGAACATATCGGTAGCTCGAAAATTAAGGAAGCTATAGCCATTTTTGTCATTTAATCTCAAAAATTTCAGTATAGAAAATTTGTTAAAAATTTCTAATAAAATTTTTTAGAACTATTGAATAAAATTTAAGGACCAAGAAAAGAAAGCGTTGGCCTTAAGGCTTACAGAAAAAGATCTAACAAAGAGCTTTAATACGGTTGAACGATTTCAAAATAGTTAATCGGTAGAGAATTCATGCAGCGCCGTGTGCTGGCACAGGGTATAATTGAAAAGAAAAACTAAAGCTATTCGCATTAAAAGTAGTAGTATAATATAATATTAATAATATAATAAAACATAAACTAGACTCGAACTATTTTTGAAATTGCACTTCTTGATGTCGTCTTAACTTTAAGAGAGGAATCATTCACAGGAACCGCAAGATGAATCCCCAGCGTCCCTTTGATGGTTTCGCAATTTTCGAACCTGGTTTTCAAATATTCTGTACACAGTTCGTGATCTTTTGTGGTGCAAAAAAAATACATTAATGGTTTTCAAATGGTCATTAGTATGGTCAGTAAGTATTTCATCTCTTGTTCCTTGCTACAGGCAGTATTGCCTGGCAAGCCGTTTAAACGCACCCCTACGCCATCACAAGCACCTTTTCCGTGCGTCAAGTCTTTGAAGTGGTTTTCCAAATTGGCAAATTAAGAACCAAAAATAAAATTTTTTAGCAATTTTTTACAAATTTTCTATACTGATATTTTTGAGATTAGATGACAAACTTCCTTAATTTTCGAGCTACTGACATGTTCAGCCACTCAAAATGTATGGAAAAGATGCGGCTATAACATATGAATTTTTGAAGGATGGGTCTTTTTTGCTAGAATAAGTTTTTTGAAGAAATCCTGATTTTTTCCAAATACATAAGTGTTTGAAAAAAAAAATTTTTCAAAATTTTGTTCCAAAGGGCTTTTTAAACCTGAACATTTGAAAAAAAAAATTCAAAACTCTATCTTAAACCGTTCTCGAGTTAATTAAAATTTTGAGAATTCACAATTTTACCCTTTTAAGCTTATAATTTCCGCAAAAAAGCTACAAAAAATCTCAAATTTTGGGGTTAAGCTTTTCTCATAATAAGCTTTCTTTGGGCCAATTATCATCCAATTCGGAGACATCAACTCAGGAAATATTTTTTTTTGCTTGGAGTGCCCCAAAAATACTTTGCTTTCTTCTATGCGTTACAAACATCTGCACAATTTTAATATACCCTCTACAAGGGTATAAATATGGGCATTTTTTTTATGTCGAACGTGACCATCGTACACAAGTAAACAAATCTAAATAAAACCAATTTGTATTTTGTTTATTAATTTATAATATAGCTCTTTAACTAGTGCACAAGAGAGTAGCACAAAATAACGGCAAAATAAGAAGCGATTCGAACGTGACAAAAACAGAAGTGGTTTTCGGACGCAGCTATATTAGGACAAAGTTTATCGAAACCCGACACAATAATTAAGCCCATATTGTTTTAATTTCTCATGAATAATAGTTCTTTGAAATTTATTTTGTTTTACTTAAAAATCTCTTGTATTTGTTATACTCTGTACCAAAGGTACACAGAGTATATTAAGTTTGTGCAAAAGTATGAAACAGAGAGGACCATTCATTACCGACCTTATAAATCATATATATTCTTGATCAGCATCAACAGCCGAGTCGATATAGCCATGTCCGTCTGTATGAACGCACAGATCTAAGAGATGTTAAGAGATAGAGATTTGACATGTATGGGACATATACTTCTTATACTTGCTGGCATATCAAGTTTATTTTCAATTTTTGCCACGCCCCCGCAATTAGGAAAAAACGTCATACCTCCCACAGTTTTGAAAATAGATGGTTTGTACCTTCTAGAGATAGTAATTAGCATTATTTATGATAAAGATCGGATGAAGTATACTCAAGTTATGACCAAGACTCAGTTCCCATTAAAGGTCAGTTTTGAAATGATTACAGTGGTGACGCCATCTATTTGTCAGTTTGAATATGGTGTGGCATCCCTGGCCACCTCTGGTCACACCATTCATCTAACACCATCCCTAACGCGATAGCAGAACGACAAGACACGCGCCATCCGAGACGCGCAATTTCTGGCTTGGCTTCGGCCACGCGCGGCACGCGACTGCATCGCTCCGTTCGACTTGATGATAATTGTTAGCTTAAGTTATATTCAATAAAGTTAGTTACACATTATACCCTTGTAGCTAAAATGGTCACAGTAGTTGCGCCATCTATTGGTAAGTTTTGAAAATCAATTAATGGCGCCGTTTATTGGTCAATCTATGACCAAAAGAAAGTTTGCTGCCGCAGCGCAGCAGCAGCGCTTTTACTACAGGTACAGAGTATATTACAGTCGGGCTTGAACGACTTTCTTACTTGTTTCTTAAATAAATATTTATCTTTGTCGATACGTGACATTTTTTCCAGTATAAATCAAGTGGTAAATTGATAAGTATATATTTATGTACACAGATAAAAAAAACGTCAGGATATTTCCAATCATTTTAGTCTTGGAGTAAGCCCGGCATGAGCTTGAAAATTCAATCTCGATTTACAGGATATTCGACACAATTCAAGCTTTCAGGGAATGGCCCAAGCCTTTCGAACTTGTATCATTCGAAATGTGCTTTGAGATCACATGTTCATAATTAAGACAGCGAGAGCTACAAAGTTTAAGTAGCAACAAACGATGGCGATGGTCGTGTGCGATGAGATGCCATTCCATTCGTGTTCAGTGCGTATGGTCGTGGGTTCGAATCCCAGTTGAGTCGAAAAAATTTTTATATATCTTTGGTTTTCAGAAGTTTTAAATAAACCAGAACTGGTGTGGGTCTTGAAGTGTATAAGGATATATCCTATGGAATATGGCTGAGGAAAGGAAGAAGAGAAGTATCTTTCCTGTGGGATCAAATCAATATTACATATCGAGCTCAAAAACAATCTCGAACTTGCTTAAAATTATCCTAGATTGAGATTAAATTGTTCTCGAATTATTATTTGCTTAATTCAATCTTTTTTAAGATTACCCCGGGATAAATTTACATTCGGTAAAGTCGGATCAACTCAATCCTTTTTCGGAACGGGTCAAGAATATCCGGGATTACGTTGTTTCATTACCGATTGGGAATGATTTGATCCCGTATGGATTGATTTTTTTTTGAGTGTAGTTCAACTTTATTTAATAACTAGCTATATACCCGGCGTCTCTCGGTTCCTTAGAATTGAGATTCGAAAAAAAGTTAGATTTTAGCTGGAATTCGCTTTCCACAATTGATATGGTTGAAACTTGTTCGAAACCGTTCTTAAACTAGTAAAACTCAATTCCTGCATATTCAACCTACACGCCGAATTTCAGTTTCATAGTTTACATCACTTCTGAGATCAGGCTTGAATAACTTTTAAGCCGGTTCAATCCGGTTTTAAATCGGGAAAATAACCAACTCTCTATTTCCAACAGAGAATCCTAATTTTAAGCTCTAAGCCTGAATAATTTTTTTAGATATGGCTCCGAACCACTTTTGAGCCGGTTCTATTTGGTTCGGAACCGATCTTGAGACAGTAAAGAATCTGGCTCCGTTCTATCAACCCAAAATTCCAGATTTTCTGTTCATTGCTTAAATAATTTCAGAGATATGCCTTAAAACACCTTTTGAAACGGTTTTAACCGCTTGCGAACCGTTTCACAGACTTGGGACATACTTCATAATACTCCATAAAAGAGTAAGGCGTCCAGCAGTAGCATATATGTAGGATAAGTAGGAATTATTTCTTTGCCATACAATTTTACACATACGAAGTCGATCGTGACCAACTTTGAATAGCTTAAAAATCAAAAAAATAAAGGTTTTCAAATGTGTTTTTTTTTTTTTAAGTTGCTTACGTAACACTTTGCTTGTGCTAAATTTTTGACGCACTTGCTTCTTTGATTTACGACACACTGATAACAAATTATCTTTTTTAATGTCGAACGTGACATTGAAAAGCGGACAAAAGCAAACTAAAAATGTGCAGTCATTCGAAATGTCATTATACTCTTTGCATTTTTTTTAGACTACTTATGATGTGAATGACATTTTTAGCATGTATCATCTATCTTAAAGCAGATTATAGTAAAGAATCCTTGCAAACAAAAATCTTAAAAGAAAAGAATTTCCACATGTGAAAATTTTCAATCAATATGCTCATCATGGGTAATCAATATACATATGTTCAAATGACTTAAATTAGTTAAATTCGAATGCGATAAAATAATCATGTAAAGTTTTTTCAAGAGCATTTAAATTGTTGGTCTCCGTGGACCATTTGGTTGTTGGGGGTTGCTTCCTCCTGCCTGTTACACCATTTGCACGAATTGCCCAATTTTACTCTAAAACAAGAAAGAAAGTCGGTCAAGCCCGTCTATAACATACTCTGTACCTATAGCGTCGCAGCTCGAATTTGCTCACGAGTTATACTCGCTCATCTCTAAGTTTCACTCTCTCTTTCTCTCTCTCACTAAGATTGCCGTTCAATAGAATGCTATGGTGATGGGTGGGGGTTGGTGGGTGTTTACTGGCCGTTTTTTGCTCATAACTTGAGTATCGTTCATCCGATCTATATCATTCCTTCAGCAAATCGATAAATAATTTTGTTAACAAGGTATCTCTAGAAGGTACAAACGGTCTATCTATCTAACTGTAGGAGATATGACTTTTTTTCCAAATTGCGGGGGCGGGAGGGGGCGTGGCAAAAATTGAAAATAAACTTGATCTGCCTGCAAGTATAAGAAATATATGCCCCATACATGTCAAACCTCTATCTCTTACCATCTCTGAGATCTCTTCGTTCATACGGACGGACGGACGGACGGACAGACGGACGGACGGACAGACGGACAGACGGACAGACGGACATGGCTATATCGACTCGGCTGTTGATGCTGATCAAGAATATATATACTTTATGGGGTCGGAAACGATTCCTTCTCCCTGTTACATACTTTTGCACAAACTTAATATACTCTATGTACCTTCGGTACAGAGTATAAACAGTACAGGAGGCTAGACAAGATTTTTATAACACATCAAACATTCTTCAAGAGTAGCAACGGAAAATAGCTCAAGACTTCATCAGAGATCGGAGCACAAAGACTTTTTCTTACTTGAACTAGTTTTCGAACCGATCGTTCCTATAGCAGCTATATGCTGCAGTCATCCCATCCAGCCTGTTCCATAAAGAACGCAGCCTATAAGTATTTTAGAACTTTGTGGAAAGTTTGATCAATATACCTTTAAAACTGCAGATCAAGACTATACATATGGGGTCGATTATAACAAGATTTTACTGGAATCAGTTATCATTAGGTTACTATGTTTCTGGAAAAGTTTGGGTACTTAATGAGTTGGATTCACCACCAGCATTTGAATAGTTCAAGTTGAGTGTTCCTCATCAATTGTGTGTCTCTCTCTCTCTCTCTCTCTCTCACTTTCTCTTTCTGTCTGTTTTCTTTTCCCATTTTCCAATCTGTTTGAATGTTCGATTTGTCCAGCTCAGCTATAAGGAGTTTCATATAATTATGACAGATTGCTAAATTATTTTATGCCTCCCACCCACACATACGCACACCCACACACACACACACACACCCACACACACACACAGACACAGACAACACAGGCTCACAGACAGAAATTATTGTCGAAGGTTCTGGCTGTGGCGGTGATGAGACCTTCACTTGCCTTGAAAGCGGTCATGTAATCTGCAATGCTATGCGTTGCGACGGTAACAGCGATTGTCCCAATGCGGAAGATGAGGAAGACTGTTCTGGCGCCGAAACGGGTAAATGTTAAATGGTCTTTCTTTCCATCACCATCATCTACTAGCCGATGACATTCATGCTCATGATCTGGCTAGAAGCTCCCTAGGGGCAACATAGTTTAACCCCAGCATAGATCAGTTGCCTGAACTAACCCCAGAGGATATTTATAGTTTTATACTTATTTTTGCTTTTCTTTTCGGCTTTCCCGTTTGGTTTTTCGTTTCGTTTGCGCTTGATGGTTTTTAGTTTGCACTGAGGAAGAATTCAAATGCGACAAGAAGTGCCTGCCGCTGAGTGCCCGTTGCAATGGGCTTTTGGATTGCGACGATCAGACGGACGAGGCGGGCTGCCAAAGCCGAGCACCAGAGCCTGAGCCCGAAGCGCCAGAGCCCGAAGACCCAGAGCCAGTGTCCGCAGAGCAAGAGGGTAAGTAAATTATATTTTTGTATTCCGTATGATTTTCCATAGTTTTATTTGACTGCTCCAAATATGGCATTTCTCTTCTAGTAATTTCAGTGATTTTTATATTGCATTTAAGTTCTTTTGATATGATTTTTGGCTTCTTTGTATGGTTTTTTCTTTTGTTCGATGATCTCACTAGCCGCGGGCAACGTGCCGCTCGATGGAAACTTATTTAAGAGGAAAGAAAAAAAATATCAATTTCGCATAAGAGTGATGCTATGTTCTAATGGTGAAAGATGTGCGGGGGAGTGCAAAATGAATTCCAAATAATAATTGGCCCATTAACGAATAATTCCTTCAGTGGAGAGGCATAATGTGTGCAGTTTAATTGGGTTAAATATTTGTAATTCTTATGAGTTTGCATGGATGGAGGTCCACTTTGACTGTCATGGTTCGCTGGCACATTCCAGTCAATGGGCGATTACTAAATTCCAGAGGTTTGCCAAAACATTTAGGAATACACCAGAGCAGCAATTGGATCATTTCAGGAATAGAAGCTTATTTATGGTAATCGAACGTTGCATTTTTTGAAACTTTGTGCATCGTTGTTAACGATTATGTGTTATTTTCCATTGTTTCAATCGGCTATTTATTAAATGTTATACTAGTTTTCCATCGTTCCAACATACTGATTTTCAGTGTGCAGTCAGTTTCTCATCCTTATGCAAAGTTGCAAAAGTATTTTGTAGCTTTCGTCCTATGAAATTGTTTCATACCACCGTTTCACAATAACTTTTTTCCATTGTTCCAGCTTACTATTCAAGCGTGCAGCTATTTTCCCCAACTTATGCATACTTATAAAGTTTTTGCTTATTATCAGCAGTACATTTGTTTCATTCCATAAGACTTAGTTCCATCGTTTCAGAGTACGTTTTAATGTGCAGTCGTTTTCAACTATTGATTATGCATTCTTTCAAACTCTTTGCTAATTTACGGAGTTTTTTGTGTTCCATTCCACTATTTCAATGAAGATATGCGTCGAATTCCAAGCTTATTAATATTCGAATGCAAGCACAGGCATTGTTTTCAATGAAAATGTGTTTCATTCCAACGTTTCAGTAGCCTTTTTTTTTTTAAATATCAGCATTCTAAAATGTTATATATCTTTGCTTTAATCCACACCTTTTATTTACATTTAAGGCATTTCAATATTTTTGTACCCACGTAACACGCTCAATTCCATCGTTTCAATTCGATATATTTTTAATGACCGGTCATTTTAATGTAGTTTCCTATCAAATCTGTGTTTTCCTACACAGTTGTTACTTAACTTTTATATGCACGAGAAATTGCGTTTCTTTCCATCGTTCCAGCTTTCTTACTTTCCAATTTTTGGTTATTTTTTTAAACTTTTTCGAGCTCTAAGTCAATTTTTAGACTCATCATCGTTTCCATTTAATAAACAGAACTAGTTTCATGAATTTTTATAACTATCTATATGTAAGTTTGTGCATTAAATTCGATCAATTCATAATGCTTTAAAGCGATTACTTCATTAATTCTCTGTGTTCCAATACATTGTTTTTACCTACGATCTCTTCAATTCACTATGACTTCTTATACCTATTCAAATTTGAAAACCTGCGTGACCCTAACGCACAGCCATGCTGGAGGGGGGAGGGGGCTGTTGTATCATAAAAAAAGTGAAATTACCAACTCAACCCAACTCCGCCCACACACGCGCTGTGGTGCTCTGGTTTAATGAAACGTCTCGCTCGCAAAAACAACGCAAAAAACCGAAATTCAAAAAATGGCAACCACAATTCCTGCACCACCCTCCCCGCCACCCCACCGCACGCTCCAACTTACAATATCTATGAAATATGCCACAGAAGTACGCATATGCATAGCGCCGCTGAAAAACAAAAAGATGTTTTATAGATGGTGATTTGGGGGTTGACGCCTGTTCTTGTTGCAGCTAAACAACAAAAACAATTTGCAACAGATTAAAATTACCCCTAAGCGTATTATAAACTTAAATAATCCGCTGGCAGCAACCGAAACCCCAACCCCGACCCCAAATCCAGTTCGAGTTCCAGTTTCCTGCGTGCTGCGAACATTTTCTTTTTTTTTGGTTTTGCATTTTGGTCTCTCCTATGAGGCTGCTGCTGCTGCTGTTGCTGGCTTTATTCTGGTTTTACTACTTGGGGGCGTGTTAAGTGCTGTCAACGAGATTAAATGCAATGTCAGAGGTCACAACGAAAAACTCACCCGAACCCAAAGTAGTGTCCTTGTAAATTTAATGAATTTTCAACACTTGACTTTTGGAGGGCGTTGAGGATGGAGCGATGTTACCCGAGCAGTTGATGAGCTAGAAACGCCTTTGAGACAATGAATGAGTCAAATAGAATGCAAGAACTTTAGTTTGTTTTTTGGATTAACAGTCCTTAAAAGTTCAACAACAAGAACAAATACATTATTCTGCTTTTCCAAGCTTTTCAGACAATTGATGATTAAATGGCCAACAAAGGCCAGTTCTTCCAATCCTACACACATGAAAATATGTAGATAAATGTAACCGAAATTTTCGTTTCGGTAAACAATTAAAACAATTCTACTAAGTCTAACATCACGCAAGCAGAGCTAATTTAGTATGAAGTCAGAAATAAAACTAGATTTCCTTTATACGCAATTATCCAAAATGTAAGCAGGTCTCATGGTGCTTTTTTCTTCAGTTTTACTTAAACCGATTGGGAATTTCAAATTCTTTAATCACTAAAAACAGCAACAAAAAATTCTTTTAAAATGCTTAGTACTCATATCAGCCAAACTGTTCAATCGCTTCAAAGACAAGATATCAGTAAATAATAAACGGTCACACTGTATTTCGACGGTATTTTGATTTAAAAGCAGAGCCATGGGCAATGCATTTGTTTTTTTCCTGCTGACATTACGATGGTTAGCGTAGAAATAATTACATATTTTTTTTCCACTCATACCCATCGGAATTCAATCAGCTCTTTCTGCCGCACAAGTTGGCAGCGCCATGGGCATTCCAATGGGAGAGAAAGAGAACCGACCAAGCAAGAAGATCAGTCGGAATTTTACGAAATCGATCTCAAATTTTAAACTCATAATTAGAAGCCCAAAATTTATAATTTTAGAACATTTTATAATGATTTGATTATAAAAAGCAGATTTAATAAAAAACTTAGCATACTGTTCGGCTTTTTCTAAAGGAACACAACTTTATACTTTATTGCTAACATAATGTTAATATTAATGTCAATAACCTGTTTATTAACTTAAGTGAAGGCTTAACATTTCTCACCCTGAGTAACGGCTATTTCGAAGTTGGGCAGGGCCGATGTTAACTTACGCTCGCATAATCCGCGGATTTCTTGAAAGGAGAAGGCTTAAGAGAGTCGCAGGGACCTCAACTCATCGCGTCTCTAGCACAGCAGAACAGTTTCCTTGCTATTTTAAGCTATAGCTTAATAATTTAATCAATTAAAATATCCTTATATTCTCTTAAATTTCTTTATTGTTACATAGTATTAACAGCGAAAAAACCATGGTCACAGAAGGTTAATGATTAGTTGATGATGAAAAAGATCCATTAAGATCCTTTGGAATGGATATTATCATATCCTTTTTTTTATATTAAAATATTCTTTTTTTAAATTCTTTTGATCAATTTAACATTAAATAAAAAATTTAATATGCAAAAAGGGTTATTTATAAATAATATAAAGTCCAAATGGATACCAAAATCATCCAATGGATCATGAAAAATTTCCTTTTTATACCCGTTACTCGTAGCGTAAAAAGGGTATACTAAAGTCGTGCAAATGAATGCAACAGGCATAAGGAATCATTTCCGACCCTATAAAGTATATATATTATTGATCAGCATCACCATCCGAGTCAATATAGCCATGTCCGTCTATCCGTCCGTATGAACAAACAGATCTCAGAGATGGTAAGACATAGAGGTTTGACATGTATGGGACATATACTTCGTATACTTGCAGGTAGATCAAGTTTATTTTCAATTTTTACCACGCCCCCTGCCGTCATATCTCCCACAGTTTTGATGATAGATAGTTCGTACCTTCTAAAGATAGATAGTTATTAGCACTATTTATCGATTTGAAATAATAAAGATCGGATGAACGATACTTAAGTTTCATAACTTAAGTACTTTGTACTTAAGTACTTTTGCTCATGCAAAAGAAGGTTCTGTGCTGCAGCGCTGGCGCCATTATTGGTCAGTTTCGAAAATCACTCAACCAGCATTGTTCAAAGCAAGTAATGGCGCCATCTATTGGTCAAGTCATGACCAAAAGAAAGTTCGCTGCCGCAGTGTGGCAGCAGCAGCGCTGCCACTGCAGGTACAGAGTATATTACTGTCCTGCTAGACCGACTTTTGCACTTGTTTAAGATATCGATCTCAAATTTAAAACTTACATTTATATTCGCAATATCTATAATCCCCCAAATTTTCATAAGGATCGGAAAACAAATAGCCGAACTAAAATTGTTGCACACTTTTCGGCGTTCCCCCCTCAGGAACACAGGGAGGCTATTAAACATTTCTTCCCATGAGTAACGAAGGCCGACTTTAACTTACGCTTTTGTTTTTCTGAGTGCATGAGCAATTTAGCTTAAACATGACTGATATAGTTGCTTTGTTGAGGTATTCTGTGCTTAAACTATTTAAGCATATCATTATTATCATGCCCAATCTCATGTACTGTGTTTCAATGATTTAATGAATGAAAATTAATAGATTTATCAAATCACTACCAAATTCAAAGAAAACTTTTATTCAACCCATGCAGGGCTCTAGTACTTTTTGAAACTGCATACTTTTAGACTGACCTTAATATAACGGAACATTTTAGACAGCCATTAGACATTTCAAATGCGCTTTTCTAAAGAAAACAAAGCAAATAAACCACTGTTATTGTAAAATATTCATACAATTAATAGCGATGAAACTATTCCGGTGAAAGTGTCTGAAGCTTTAGCCCACTGTGCGCTGGACTGAAGTTTTTGTACATTCTCTAAATCTTACTGCCTTGAACGTTTGCATAAAACTCCTTTCTTTTTGTAAAAACATTTTTTCAAAACATTTCGTTTTAAATTCGATTCGCTTTATTGTTCGGAGCTTCGCCTGATCTTAAGCAGTGCACAATTGGGGTTAATGATGCTGTACATATATGCTCAGCCTTTACTTGGGCCACGATGAGTTCTGGATTGCTAAACTTTTTATTGCATGTTTCTGGTGTTTATGTATGTACAAACATATACATATATCTATTGTATTGCTGCTCCTATTTCGCTCGCATTGTGAAATTTGATACTTGTTTGTGGAAAGTGCGTCATTGGGTGCCGCAGATGAAGCCGCAGTGCGGGCGAACTGCGTTCGCACTTGAGCTGCGCTAAAGTTTAATTATTATGCAAGCAAAACTCGCCATACACATGCTGAGAGGGACATGAAATGATGCCGACCACATTTGTAATTTGGTATTCAGAAAATGCATTTTGGTACTCTTGATTTTGGTCTGAGGTTATGATAACTCTGCTGTTGTGCTGATTAAATTTTTTCAGCTTTGTACGTAATTGCCTGGCATCGATTTGTGTGGCAAGACAACTTGCACTTTTCCATCGAATCGCACTGAGCAAGCAAAGCAACGTGTGCCATTCCTTTCCCCTGGCATTATCTGTGGCCCAGGTTCAGTCAATTAGCAGCTCTACTTGCTGCAACTCTATGCTAAATGGCAGCAGATTTGAGCACCAAAAGTGGACAGCAATGGCAGCAACAACAACAACAACAACAACAACCCACATATGCAAATTGAATTTACCAGCCAGCAACAGCGCGCTTTTCTTTTCACACTCCGAGCCAAAAAAGGGGCGAAAAATTAAGAAGAAAACACAAAACAAATATAGAAAGAAATCGTCAAGGGGTAGACGTTACAAATACCGCTTATACATCATTAATGATGTCAATGGGAAAGCATATTAATGGTAAGAATAGATGCACTGCAAGCGCATTTGATTTTGGAAATCGGTTAGGTATAGGACGTGCATACGAATACACACACACACACACAACAATCGGCACAATTGGCACAAACAAAAGGATATCCTCCTTTTGTTGGTAAATTCTAAGTTTGTATACCCTTGTACACAACGGGCCTTCATTGGCCTAAGTGATGAAATGGGATTCTCACCCATTTCAACCATTGCAACCTAACCTAACCTAACCTATACCCTTGCAGAGGGCATATTAGAAATGTACGGATGTTTGTAACGCATAGAAGGAAGCATCTCCGACCACTACTAAGTACATAAAAGTCAACTAAGTACATAAAAATAATCGTATCTAAAATTTCAGAGCACTTCCCTTAAAAATAAAGCATTTTCTCATTTGTGTTAATATGGAAGGTAGGGGAGAGCGTGGTTCGTTCGATTTAAAATTTTTTTTCCAAATTAGGACTTAGTCTAAGCATTTTCTGTGCCAAATTTTATTCTTGCTTGTAATTCTTGTAATTCTCAAGTAAAATTCCGAGAAAAGTATGAAATCTTTATTTGAGTCGATAGAACGATCTATATAATTTAATGTTTGAAGATGATTTCATGTAAATGTTGAACGCGGCTGCGTCTGAAATGTTTCATACGCTGGTTCCAATTTTGGCATACTCTCTCCAACATATCGGCCGATATGTTACGAATAAATTCTTCAATATTGGCTTCCAGTGCGTCAACTGTTGCGGGCTTGTCGCTATAGACATGAGCCTTAACATAGCCCCACAAAAAAAAGTCTAAAGGCGTTAGATCTCACGATCTAGGCGGCCAATTGACCGAAATAAACTGTTCACCGAACTCGTTTCTTAAGTGGGCCATTGTTTCGCGTGCTGTGTAGCAGGTGGCACCGTCTTGTGGAAACCACATGTCAGCCAAGGCCAATGCTTCCATTTTGGGCAAAAGAAAGTTTGTAATCATCGCACGGTGGCGTTCTCCATTCACAGTAACGTTCCTGCCTTCGTCATCTTTAAAAAAGTACGGTCCAATGATCCGGTCCGGCCCATAATCCACACCAAACAGTGCATTTTTCGGGATGCATTGGCAGTTCTTACAATGCTTCTGGCTGCTCTTCACACCAAATGCGGCAATTTTGTTTGTTCACGTATCCATTCAACCAGAAATGAGCTTCGTCGCTTTACCAGCGCCCATTCACCTAAAGTTAGCCGTTGTAATTGGTCGTGTGGCTTCAATTTTTGCACCAGCTGTATTTTAAAAGGTTTAATACCCAATGGCTTCCGTAAAAATTTTCCACGTAGTGGAGTAACAGAGGTCCAGTGGCTGCGAACGGCGCAGAATCGATAACACCAGGCAACAAGGTCCAGTATATTGAAGCGTTGGTGGTGGTTCTATATGAATTTCGTGTGCTGAACACGAATCTGTTTTCAGAAATGGTCCATCCCGTCGAAATTTTTAGTTATTACCGCTTAAAGTTGCAAAAAATGCCTACTTTGACTCTTTCCAGGCGCGTTTTGTGGGGAACCTATACTTTTGTTTTGACTTTCTTTGATATTATCGGAAGGTATTACTCCTTAACTTTGAAAAAAACTATCCCAAACAATTCTACGATTTTTTCCAATGAAAATATACCACATTTAGTACTTATATCAACATACACAGTACGGTCAATATATTGTTGCTGCCCCAATGTATGCAATGGGTTTTGTTGAAAATTTATATTTAAATTCTATACAAATTACTAGCCGGCTGTACTGTTTCTGTTAGTCATACATTGGGGAAATCGCACTAACTTTTGTTTTGTTAGTATTCTCTCTCTCTCTCTCTGTTTTGGTCAAAGTTCATCAAGCGTGCGGGGCTAACTTCGTTTTTCCACGAGAGAGAGTGTGAACCGTATATGCTGACTAGTGTTTCCAACGCCTCTACACAAAAAAAGGACGGTTGAACCCAGAAAAAAAGACAGAAAACGGACAGATTTTTTTTTTAAAGGCTAAAAAAACAGGACAAGCTTTAAAGATTTTAATGAATATCAAAAAGTTGATAGTTGGCGACCTTTCTAAATTGTGGAAAATTGAGTTTAGCCGGCTCGAGGTCAAATGAAACACATATGCGTTTGCTGACCGGCAACCATCTTCAGGTATAAAATTTTATACACGTCTGTGCCGCCTGACGTGGAGTTTCGAATATCTTTATTTTCATCTAATTTATATCAAGAGTGGCATTATCAGCATCAATTTCGTGTGCATTCTTTCCAATTATCCGAAGACAACTATCACAAACTTGATAGTTTTCGCCACATGTTGGGCACCAAACTTTGCTAGTGCCGCCTCCTGACGACAAGCGATGTTGAAAGTGGCTGAAAAGTAATTTTGTTTTCCTTGTGCGAAGGGCACTGCATTTTGCATGTGTTTTTTTGTGTGGCCATGTGCGCGGACCTGGTCCATCTTTGGACTTAAACTGCAATTGCAGTATGCCTCAGGATCCGGATCCGGATCCTTAGTATTCCAAACACATCCAATTCTTTAATTCAGGTTCTCTTATCCAAGATTCGAGAAATTTTTTATTGTAAACGTCTTTCAGCATGTTGAAACTTTAAAGCGCAGTGAACTGATATTCGATTCTTCTGATTTTGATTACACACAAATAAATCAGGGCTGCATCGCTTTGAAAAATGCTTATCGAAGGTGGAAAATCAATACGAAACCGATGCCACCACGTACATGTAACTGATAAACTGTATGAGTGCCTTAGAACAATTAAAAAAATATGAATAAAGGATAAAATAAAATAAAAAGGGCATTTTTTCCGGATAGGGGATGTTTCAAAATATATCCGGAAATCGCAGTTTCAAAAAGGACAGATCTGTCCGCAAAAAGGACAAATTAGCAACACTGATGCTGACTCGTAGCCTTACAAATAGCTGAGAAAATATCGTGTGAGTTTGTCATGGTGAAAAATTGACTTATTTCATGCCAAAAAAATTATGTAGTGACTATTTTCGTGAAATGTACTTATTTTGGCAAACGCATGCTGCAAAGTCCCTCTGGGTACTCACTGTGAGAAAAAAAATCAAGATTTCTGTTCTCAAACGAGGCAAAAATCTACTTCAAAATCTACAAAGTTCTTGAAATACGCTGACTAGAAGTCTTAAATTTTATTTTTCATGCGATTTGTTGTTGTTTGTTGAATAAATACTTCAAGAAGGCTAGAAAATACAATAGTTAATTAATATTTTTTCGGTCATAGAGTTACATCTTGCCCACAATTCGCATACACCCTGCCTGGATTGGGGGGTAGCTCTAACAAAGCAGTTGTTAAAATCATAAAAATCATAACAACAACAAACAATGCAAGACTTCTACCCCCTCTCCGTGCAGCCCACCAAGGGAGTTCTGCATGTCTGATGAGCTTTCCGTATATCCGCATGTGTGTGTGTGTGTGTGTGGGTGTGTGTGTGCGATAAGATAAAAGTGAAAAGCTATGTGCGCGCAACTTCCGTTGACGACGTAGTATGCCGAAAGTGGCTGCCGTGGGTAAAATCAAATTAAGTGAGTTAAATTTAACTAAACTAAACTAAATCTCAAGCTGGTGACGCAGGCGCCATTCCCACAGTCAGGCCCTCCAGCAACATGTTGACAAATACTTTGGTCATTCTTTGAAAGCCTTTTGCAACATGTTGAGCAGACCAAGCGCTGTGGTTGGCTGTGCCTGCTGAGGCGTCCAACTGGAGCTGCCGAACACACACGAGCTACGACAGCAGCGAATGTCGTCGCTGTCGTTGCAGTCGGTTGTCATCGGCCGTCTTCGTTTCGTTTGGCGCCTCCTCGAAGCTTGGAGCTAGAGCTAGCAGCGAGCCTATGCCGTGGCTAGTAGCAGGCAAGTGGCGTCAGTTCAACTTGAAGCGTTTGCGTGAGCGTTTCGTTTGGCGCGTGTGCAACAACAATTCAGCCGCCCTCGAGACTCAAACAGAACTTTTAGAATTTGGAGAGTTTTTGAAATAAAAAAAATTGCAGTTCCAAATAAATTCCACGGTTTTTTTTTGTTGTTTGTGTTGAGTAAGCAAAAAAATAAGGAAGAAACCCAGCAGCCTGAGAGTTGTGTGTGCACAAATTTTTTGTTCTTTTTTTTTGAATGACATAAATTGTGGTGATTAATTCAAAAAGAAACACATTCGCATTTTTGAAGCTTTTGGAGATTGGAGTGTGGAGTGTCTTCTGTGTGTGTGTGTGTGTGTATGGAATTGTAGCAGGATCATTATTAGGAAAAAGTGATCTTGCAGCTTTTACTCTTGATATTCTTCAACAAGATTCGGGGTATTCCCCTGGTTATATAATATTACGCAGATAATTATAAGCTGTTTGCATTTGCTTGAGTTATGCAATTGAATTAAAATTTGTTTTCTAAACAAAGATAAAATTTATAAGATTTTATAAATTAAAGCAAAACTTTATTTAGTTCGTTACAAATTTTTCGTTTTATTTGCTGAAAAAAGGATATGCGTACCTAAACGATGTCAGAAGTAGTTTGGTCTTCTATTTATTTTTAAAGCAAGTTCTGAAGGACTTTAGTAAGAATTATTGGTTTTCAAGTAGTGATCTGTACTTGAAATAAGTTATTTCGTATTAATAGAATTGTCTGTTTTAGGTGCAAGTTCGAGTAATAGTTCAATCCGAAAAACTTGAAATTAGCTCGGCTTTTTTTTCGTTGAGTGAATAAAACGTATATAGCTCCTCTTCTGGAAGCTGAAAGTTTTATTAAGACTTTGGTTTTTCCTTTTTATACATTTTTGGCTCTACCCCCAAGCAAGAGTACTGACAATGGTTGTGCGCTAATTGGATTTCTAATTTATTGATAACAGATGTGGCACTTTTTTTTGGGTTTTTAGGTTCTAGTCTATTTTTATGCACCTCGCACTTGAGTCCCAAACGCAGGTAACGGTCTCAAATATCTTTGAACATTGAGGTAGTTTCAGTCAACGATTTCTAGACAATTGGAATGGATGGCAGACATATACGCCGGGAAAGCTATAAAAACTTTTCACTTCATCCGAAAAAAGCCCATTTGAATATGTTGTTTTCGAAAGAATTTTCCTAAATATGAGCCCAAAACTTGAAGAGGATCCGAATAGCTTCAGCTGATGATTTCCCTTGCAAAACAAATTTTTACATTACATGTAAAAATGACATTTGATAGTGATTCTTGCTTTAAGAATAAGTATTCTGTTGAATGATACATTTTTTACCTGCCTTAGGCACCAAATATAGCTAACTCAAAACTCAACTCTTCGACAAAACTTTTCCTAGTAAATAAAATTCAACCCATTCTGTTGATTTCTTTCGCTTAAAATGTTACTTTGTCTATTTATTTACTTCGATATATTTGCATTGCCAAGTTGCTTCAAAAACCGCAAGGATATAATTTCCATATTGTTTTCCTTTTTATTATACCGTATCCGTAATAAAGAACGTTTGCTCTTCTTTGTCGAAGTAATGTTAAAAAGGTTCATTTTTCATGGAAACGAAAGACTGAAATTTCTGAAATTTCCCGTTTTTGCTGCTATCTTCGTTAGAAGAAATTTGCTGGTCGGTCAGGCCAGGAAGAATCAACATTCCAGTTCAGAAAAACTCTAGAATAGAAAGCTCTAGGGATTTCCAGTACACCCTTGGATCTAACTTGGATCCACTTTTAAAAAAGGATTATTTTGATAAATAAATATTTAAACTTTGACAAAAATGATTAAGTTCAGCGCCTTAGGATCAATTGTGTTAATGAAAGAATAACTAGGAGTAGCGTAAGTTATTGAACCCCAGGGTTGAAAAAAACTCAAAAACAAGCATATTGAAGTTGTACAATGCGCTACTCCGAGTTAGTGTATCTTGGGTAAGGTTCAGATCTTGAAACTCCCATATCAGAACTCCTTTTCTTTTGGAAAAATATTCTTAATACTGTCGAATCGCTGCATCTTTAAGTAAAGCTTGCGCAAATGATATTGAATTTCGGCCTCTTATGTTTTACGACTTTGATAAGTTTTAAAATGTGTAAAAATAAGTTATGTTGCCTCGTAGATTTCTTTTCATTATACCCTTGCAAAGGGTATTATAATTTTGCCCAGAAGTTTGCAACGCATAGAAATATTCATTTCCGACCCCATAAACTATATATATTCTTGATCAGGGCGATGAGCTGAGTCGATTGAGCTTTGTCCGTCCGTCTGTCTGTCTGTCTGTCTGTCCGTCTGTCTGTCCGTCTGTCTGTCCGTCTGTCTGTCCGTCTGTCCGTCTGTTTCTACGCAAACTAGTCTCTCAGTTTTAAAGCTATCGAGCTGAAATTTTGCACAGAGTCTTCTTTTTACTGCACGCTGCTAATATGTCGGAACCAACCGGATCGGATGACTATATCTTATAGCTGCCATAGGAACGATCGGTCAAAAAACGGGTCTTAGTGAGAAAAACTTTTTTGTTTTCAATGCTAGCGTCATAAAACTCGGCCATAATTAATATTATATGCTTTCAAACAGATTTGCAAATTTTGGTCAAAGTCGGATGACTATAACATATAGCTGCCATAGGACCGATCGGTCGGAAAATGAGTCTTAGTGAAAAAAACTTTTTGTTTTCAATGCTAGCGTCATAAAACTCGGCTATTGTTAATATTATATGCTTTCAAACAGATTTACAAATTTTGGTCAAGATCGGATGACTATAACGTATAGCTGCCATAGGACCGATCGGTCGGAAAATGGGTCTTAGTGAAAAAAACTTTTTTGTTTGCAATGCTAGCGTCATAAAACTCTGCCATAATTAATATTATATGCTTTCAAACAGATTTCCAAATTTTTGTCAAAGTCGGATGACTATAACATATAGCTGCCATAGGACCGATCGGTCGGAAAATGGGTCTTAGTGAAAAAAACTTTTTTGTTTTCAAGTAAATCGTTCTTTAAGTCGGTGATTCTAAATATTAAACGCTTTCAAACTAATTTGAAAAAGTTGATCGACATCGGGTGACTATATCTTATGGTTGCCATAGGACCGATCGGTCGAAAATAGTTCTTAGTAAGAAATTTTTTTTGTGAGATTAACTTTTTTGTTTTAAATTTTATCGTTCTTAAACTCGGCGATTTTTATATTTTGATATGTTTTCAAAAAGATTCGCGAAATTTGGTCGAAATCAGATGATTATCTGTCGGAAAATGGGTTATAGTTGAAATTTTTTTGGATTTTTATGTAAGCGTTCTTAAACTCTGACATTTCAAAAACAGCATTTGCAAGGGTATAAAAACTTCGGCACAGACGAAGTTAGCTTGGCCTTCTCGTTTTCACTTACCGTCAATAACCCAGTCTACAGTCCATTATATTTGAAATCCAGCGATTTAATGAGCTAGCGAAACTTCTTCAGAATTTCAAGGATTTTCCGTAAATACATTTAATTTGTTTCGAAATTAAAAGTCAATGGTAAAAATAAATAATTTAAGCCACTGCCGACTGATCAGGCTCTTCGAGTGATAAAAGTGCGCTTCAACAAAAGGCATAATACTTTTTTTCTGGTACTTAGGTGCTTAATAAGCTCATTTCCGTGTAGTCGTTCACTCACTTATTAAATTTTATCTGAACCATGAGGCTTACTTTTAGTTCCTCAGTAAATATTCACATATTTCAATATATTTTGGTCCAAATTTGGTGGGTTTAAGATGATTTTGAGATCGATTAAAAGCCCCTTGATCCGTAATTTTAGTTTAAAACAGGGATGCGAACCGCTTGACAAAACGAATTTTTTCGGTTCTGTGGTTTATTGACATTAAGAACTCCGTGTTCTGTTCATTGCTTGGTTTTTATAGCTGGGCGAACAGTGGTTTTGGTTCGGTTCAGTGGTTTACGCTTAACTTATGACGACGCCAGCTCCTGTTACCGAATTCCCAAACTTGATTGATTTGCAACCACTGAAATAACTTCGAATATCAAAGAAAACCCCGGCTCTGCAATAGAACCTCGGAAACGGTCCATATCAATTGGATCTCAACAGGGTATTGGCAAAGTAAGCCATCCTCTGAGCATGAAGTATTCCTACCAGTCTATCTACAAGCGTGAAATAGCCAACTTGAAAGTAGGGCAGGGAGAAACACTAAATTCACAAGTAGAATATCTTGATCTTTACTTCATTTGATTTGTAAGGGGAGCAGAATTGCAAATGGTCTTTCGGGCCGGATATTCGCTAAAGAGTCCCCAAAGCAAAATGCATTTTGTTCCAGTTATAAAGACTTTTTAAAGGGGTCGACGTTAGCACAGGCCAAAAGCTCTTGAGTTTGGAGTTTCACGGGTCCATAGAAACACTTTTGTTCCATATTACTTTAATATTAGAAATAATTATTACACAGAAAAAAAAAGATCAAATATCAGCCCTATCTTCAATAATATCAAAATAATATCAATTTTTCATATCAAAAGGATACTATTTCCACCTAAACATATGGATGCGATAATTTCATCTTGATATTTTTTCAAATACTCAAAATACCCGTATGATACTAAATATCGTGATCTTTTTTTTCTGTGTAGAGTTAGCTTTATTATTTAATACCTAAGTGTGGTGAATGTATTTCACTAAAGCATCCCTCTTAAACATCTTCAAACTAGGCGATAAAATCAACCGAATCAAAACGTTTTCTTTTGTGGATTTCGGTTCGATTTTTTATTTTCGTAAGAACATTGGTTTGGTTCGCGGTTCGGATTACGAGCACAAATCACATTCACATTTCCCCTAAACTTGAATTCCACTTTAGTGTATTTAAAGCAAAAACAAGTAAGAAAGTCGGTCAAGCCCGACTGTAATATACTCTGTACCGTGTAGCAGCTGAACAATAGATGGCGCCACTAATTCTATTAAACAATAAGGGATTTTCAAAACTGACCAATAGATGACGCCACATCTGCCAGGGCGAGGGAAGTGACTTTCTTTTGGTCATCCGATCTGTATCATTCGATAAACAATCTTGATTACTAAATATTTATAAAAGTTACGAACCATCTATGTAGCTACTAATCTGACAGAGATATAACGTTTTTTACAAATTCTGGGGCCGGGAGGGGGCGTGACAAAAATTGAATAAACTTGATCTGCCTGCAATTATAAGAAGTATACGTCCCATACATGTCAAAACTCTATCTCTTACCATCTCTGAGATCTCTCGGACAGACGGACTTGGCTATATCGACTCGGCTGTTGATGCTGATCAAGAATATATGTACTGTTTAGGGTCGTTAATGATTCCTTCTCCCTGTTACATACTTTTGCGCACAACTTACAGAGTATAAAAGCTCGTTTGGATTTCTGTTTAGCACTGATTTGTTTAACAGCAAAATAACGGTCTTTGCTTCTGAATACTTGAATGTAAAAATGATAAGAACATTCACATTCAAATAAGATAAATAAACTGAGCAATTTAGTAAGAAAATCATGAACGGACATGATAAATGTTTGAGGAAGCTACTAGAGAAGGGCTCAGAAAAAAATTTGAGCCCGTCTCGAATTCACGTCCCGATCCCGACTGAAAACTTTTCTACACCATGCAGTGATTCAAGCTGTCTGGTTCTTAATTCCACTTTTGTGAGTTGTACACGCTTGTCTTTATTTTCTATCGGGGAGTATGATTCCAGTAAATTTTCATTTCCATTAACATTGATAACACGTTCGATTCTAACAAATTACATCCTCTTCCATGGCTGCCAGCAGTAACTGGTTTCCGATATTCAATGAACAATCTCTGAGATTTCTTACTCTTTAAATCTCTTTCGAAACAGTAAAAAATAGTTTACAGTTAAAGTTTAGTTTAAACTAAAAATAATATCAGCCTAAGTTCTTAAGAGGCTATTCGAAGTTATTTTTGGAAGCAAAATATTATCCAGACGGAGTTTTGATTCAGTGTCGGGAAGTTATTAATTCGAAAGAATCGGTTCTGAACAGTTTGGCTCCGCATGGAAAAAATATAATTGGATAATTACTTATATGGGTTAACTATGGGCATGTTCTGAGTTAAAAGACAACGAGTGGAGATGTCTCATATCGAGTAGATTAATGTTTCGAATTCCGTAAATCGACAAAACTTATTAAATAGGATGTCGCTATCGCTAAAGATTAAAAGAAATGCTTAAAACTATAAAATGGATGTTCTAATAACACTAATTTAGTTTAACTAGTAGCTTGGATTGGTGTTCTGAAAAATCGATTTCAACTTTTTTAAATACGCATTTTTTTTCAATGTTCTTGTTAATCGTTTGCAATGTTCTTCATAATCGTCAGATAGAGGCAATAAATCCCACTGATCAATATCAGACGATAGCCGCTTGGGTTGCTTTTTTTATACCCTGTTCCCATTAAAAATGGAAAAAAGGGACCATAAAGTATGTGACAGCGAGAAGAAAGCATCTCCGACCTTATAAAATATATATATTCGTGATCAGCACCAACAGCCGAGGTGATTTAGCCATGTCCGTCTGTCTGTCTGTATGAAATCGTCGATCTCTGAGACTATAAGAAATAGAGCCACAAGTTTTTAAATGTAGGTAGGTGTATACCATACTCAGATCGAGTTTATTTCAGATTTGGAAAACTCCCACTCCTTCTCCTTTTAACCGCGAAAAACTGCCTGTCTATCTGTATGAACGCATCGATTTCAAAGACTATAAGAGATAGAGCCACAAATTTTTGAATGTAGGTAGGTGTATACCATTTTAACAAAATTTCTACATCAGGGTATTTTGAAGTCGGGGCAGTCGACTGTAGCACTCTTACTTGTTTTATATACACAGAGGGAAAAATCTGAGATCATTGGGCTCAAATGATACCAAAAACGTTGTAAAAAAATTTGTAGTATAATCTTCTCACTTCGAGAACAATTTTTCAACAATTGAGTAGACGTTCATCACGTCATGAACATGTAGAACATAAATTTTGAGAATATTTTGTTATCGTTATGCGTTGACGGCAACTCATATTCTTATCCGGTTTTTCCCTCTGTGTACTAGAACTTATATTAAAATAGTAATTAAGGGCTGATTTCTCTTTTTCCAGATAGCTGCTATGTGTCAAATTTAACATACAATTTTGAGCCGATTTTACAACTTCTACATAGCAGTGTAGCTTGTAAGTTTATCTGGCACATATCAGAAATCGGCTCTTAGTCTGTTATATGTTACTTTATGTGGCAGATAGTGGTATGTAGGAGATGCGAAATCGGAACCTAAGTGTTGATTTATAGAATTGGTGGCAACTTTGGTTGTTGGACAGGGCATCCAATCAGTTGTTGATGCAAACGGTTTGGAAATATTCGCGAAAAGTAATTAAGTCAGTTGTTTGTATTCGTTTCGTTTACACTTATTGAAAACGTACGGAACTTGGTAATGGAGTGAATATTTGGCGGAAATAATAAAAAAAAAATAAGGAAAATTTTAAAAATTCTCTAAGTGGTGGCATTTAGATTCAAATCAAAATACTAAAATCAAGACTTCTATATCTGTGCTACGATTTGATCAAAATCCAGGATTTTAAATTTCTACAATATCTTAAGATACAACAAGCACTTGTATTTGCCCTTCTCTCATCACCAAAGCAAAACACATTGACTCATTCCTGCCATTTTGAGAGACATTCTGGCGACAACTTTATCACCAAAGTTGTGATAATTTTAAGATTTTTGTTAGCTGGCCATGACATGATCTTATTTATAGGTGGGAGATGGAAAGGGATGACTTACTTGTTTATACTCGTGCTAGATAACTTGCGGGGCTTGTCGTGCTCTGTCACTAGTAGAAGACAAGAGGTTTACAGGCAGTAACTTAAAGAAGGTAGACGGGATATTAACTAGCTTTAAGTCGGGTTGAATTCAGGTTTAATTCTGAATCAGTTATGCAACCAGAATATGTTTCCTGTGAATAGTATCAAAATCGAGACCAATTCTTGAAATTCCAATTAGTTGTAGAATAGAAATTCACAACTTGACAAGACTACAATTTAATATAGACAAACCGAAGTTAAAACCTAAACGGTTTTTGAAAATTGTTATTGGGTGTATTACACATTTCGACGGCGATTTCCGTATAAACGTATATACTTTGAATTTGAATTGCTAAAGTCTTTATTTGAAGTAACAAATATATCTGCTGTTACTAGGTCACGTCGGAAGAAAATTGTAATTATTTTACGATTTTAATCCGCTTGTCTTAAATCATTGAACTTTCTAACCCATATCTATTGACCGAAGATTAAGTAAATGCGAAATTATATCGTTAATATGAAAATCGGAATCGAAATGTGTAACCTATTCCACTAAAAACCCTTTTGAAAATCAACCCAATAGGTGCTCAGAGCGATGTTCTTTAAAAGAATTTTGAATGGGGAAATGGAAATGGGTTCTTCCGAAACCTTCTCAGTTAGTGCTTCTTAAACCTGAAACTGAAGGTTAAGTTCAAAAAGTGACTTGAGATCATTGCTTAAAAATCATGGAACATTTTATGTAATCTGATAGTCCCCATCAATAGCCGAGTCTTAAAGCCTCCAGAAGCTAATTTGACAGGAGAGAGTTTATTAATTTAATTAAGTGGGGTGCGTGTGATTAGGATATCCGCTTTGGAATTTATAGCCTTTGCATCATTAGTTCAATAAAATAAGTCATATGAGCTTTTACTGCTCCTCAATCTCTGATCAAACCAATGGCTGCGTTCAGCAGAATAATAAATTCATCAAGTACAAAAATATTTCGAGTGATTGCTAATTTTATGTCCAATTCATAGAGTAACATGTAGCGGAGAAATAGTATGCTCCTTTGAAGTGACACTTTATGGGGGGTGTCCTGAAAATCTCCCAAAATTTTGGCCTCGTTTGGTTTGCAAAATGCTCGAGAGATATAATTTGCTTATTTGAAAACCTAGTTTGAAGGCTTGTGTCCAATATAAAGTTTCATTTGCATCTCTCTCAAAAAAAATTTCTTATTTTCTAGTTATCAGTTAATTTGATGTCTAATTAAAATTTTTGATTGTCTTTATGTTTTATGATGCATTTTTCAATTATACTTCAAAAGTATAATGAAAAATTTAAACATATTTTCGCGTCAGTCATGAAATATAACTTGGCAACCCTTAGCCCGTTTGCTCGTACACAAATGGCGCCACCATAGGTAGATGGCGCCAACTGTGGTTGGTTTTAATTGATACGACAGCATTCCGTAGGTTTGAAACTTACAATTTTATAAATTGAATTCATTTGATGCAACCATCCAAATTAATTTCGATTATCAAAATTGTTTGGGTGGTGAATTTAGCTAAATCTTCTAACAAAACACGAGAGATTTAAAACCAACCGAAAAAGATTTCTGCGACACCGAGAATTGCTTTTGGGTTGGAATTTGGTTATCGTGACACCTTTGTATAAGCAATCGCTGGTGAAAATCGTACTTGCAAATCAAAAAAGTCACACGATAAGATGGTTCGTAAAGATTTTGTTTCAATTTTGACGAAGCTGAAATGAGTTTTGATTTTACGGCATATTGAAATCGGATTTAGAATTAACAAAAAATGGTGAATGTTGATATGTTGTTGATATATTATTCAAAAGAAAATGGCTTGACCCCACGAGTTTGCAATCCCGTTGAATTTGTATCGAGATGTCTTATGACCCAATGGAGTATGGTGGAGCCAGCATATCCAGCGTAAAAAACATTTCCAATCCAAAGAGATTCGAATGGGCCACCATAATGAAAGAAATCATTAAAAAACTTTTTGCTTTTAGGAATAACGTGACTGTTTTAGTAACCTTTGGATTATCAATCATAGAACTTTTTAGCAGGCTCTAGGTCAATAAATTATGATTTTTTATATCACATTTCTGAAACAAGACACGCACAACACCGCAAAGGAGGCTGGTTAAAGCTATTTCATGAATTTCTACAATTCAATATAATACTTTTTTAATAACTTTTTTCTATGTTTAAGAAATCTATTTCTAAATTTCCAAAATTGTTTTCTTATATTCAAGGTTTCTTTTCCTTTAGTTAAGAAAAAAGTGCAATCAGGTGTGTACCAGAAATCTCTAGAGGTTTTCGTATAAGCGTTAGCATTTTAAAGAAAAGCTTTTTGACTAAATATGTGAAGGGTAACAAAGATGCTCAGCTGCTCGATTAGATGACGAAAGTTAAGCGATTTGAAAGCGCCTGCTCAAAGCCAAGTAGATTTCATGCGTTCGTTATTCCTTCCATATGATCTAGTTGCCGGTTTTATTCTTGTCACTTTACAAATAAAGTAGTCTTAGGGCCGATTTTCTTCTTCTAGATAGCTGCTATATGTCAGCTAAGCTCAGAATTTACTCTGCTATTTGTACGTTTATGTGACCTATAGCTCTATGTAGAAGATGAGAAATCGGCCCTAAGTTCAGTTTGAAGTGAAATCGTTAAAACGAAAAGAGAGATTTCCAGGACACCCCTAAATATGTTTTAGAATAGCTTTCTATAATATTAAGAATTTTTTAAATATTTTTTCTGAAACTATGTGGCATTCGACCCGAACATCACGAAATACTATATTTTTTTAAACCTTCAAGTTTTTACCGGTTCGAGGTCACGTTATGCTTGCACATTACTTTAAACAGCAAAACACCACAACGCAAAGGAGGCTGGTTGACTGTACAGCTGTTTCATCTTCAGCGGTCTTTGCCTGCCTACTGACAGCCAGCAGCGCTAAGTTGCCACTAGCCTTTTTATGTGTGTGTGTGGCCCAAAAGGGCTTACCATGTTAGTGAGAAAGATTTCCTCCCCACTGCTAACACAGTGACCAAGAAGTCTTGAGTGTAGAATTGTATTCAAACATGGATTTTTGTTGCTATAAATGAAACTATTTGTGTTTAGTTTCAGCAACAACGCCGTGCCTACATTTTTTTTACATATGTCTATGTTTTTACGACCTTTATGATAATCAAACCTTCAAGTTTTTGCCTGATCGAGGTCACGTTATGCTTGCACATAACTTCTAAACAGGAACACACCCACCACACCAAAAAGGAGGATGATTGACCGTACAGCTGATACATGCCCCATCTTTAGCGGTCTATATTTTGTTCGCAATTTCAATATTTCATGACTTAACCATTTGCATTGGGGACAGAAATTCACTCATTTTGATATTTATATGGGTAAATCTTCAGTTTTGTGCACAAAATCAAAACGTTAACAATCGTCAGCTGTGGTTGCCAATAACATTGCAGTTTAAAATTCACATTTCCAGTGGAATCACCAAATTCGAAAGTGAAACTAGGCTATAAATCGTATAGCTGCCTTAGAAAGGATTCCCTTTATTAGAAATAGTTTTCAGTATGAAAAGTCTTTTCTCTCTTTAAGATCTTCAAGCTTAGGTAATGTTTAATAAGTTTTTGCAATCGCCCGCAGTATCCTTTATCCTGTCATTGATCTTAGCTCTGTGGTCGCTTTATCTGTTTAGGCAGTTCAACGATCTGACAGCCAAAGCAAACACATCCATTCTGCAGATCAATTTAAATTGAAAATGTGAAGATTCTAGCAGATTTACCGTTGATCTGACTTATCTGCCTGTGTCCAAATCTTTTGCCAGCTGTGACCTTAGTCGCAGCTCAATTCCCCTCCGGACTAAGAGCCGGTAAGCCTCTAAATAGGTAAATATTTTTGCTATCAGTTATAAATTATTGCTCTGGCGGTGAATGTGGCGGCGCCTCGCCTTGAAGCGGTTTTGCATTTTGTTGTCTTTGTGGCCAATGTTTGCTGCATGACGTTATGTTGTTTGTTGTTGTTGCTGTTGCCCATTCTCTGCCTGGCAGTAAATCTCAATCAAAGAGTCAGCAGCGTAGAGAGATCACACAGTCGAGCAAATAAATCTTGCGGGGCGTGCGGGGCACAAGAACTGAAAATGCCAGACACTGATTGCACCGCGAAGGGCGCGAGGGGCTCGAGGGGCGCGAGTGTCGATCGGTGAGCTACCCGAAATAGCGACTGACAAATTGGCTGCGCGATCACAACAGAACACACAAAACACGAACAAACACTTTACATTTCTTCCGGAGGGCGCGAGGGTGACGAAAATAACAGGCCAAATATGGCGCATCGGACTATTTCGGGATGTTCAAGTGTTGGGGACTTTATGATTTCGGGTGCAGCTGTCGAACGCGATTTGCAGGGCTTTGCATATTAGCCGGGGATCGCCTTACCGAGCGAGAACTCTGAGACAGCAAATTGGCAACGAGGCGCTTTTTAATGTGTTTTGTTTCGGTGGAATACCAAATACCAGCGCCACGGCCTCTGTGGGAATCATGCAGCGCATTATGCATCATTAATTTTAATGACTCTAAACTCAACTAAATCGCAATTTGAGTTTCTAATGACTTGAAACTCATCATTAACAGCTCGAACAACAGGACAACAGGTCGGTAGACGGCGGACGGAGTGTGGGCGGCATGAAAGCCTTGAATGCAGCGGCTTTTTTCCCTTTTTGGTGTCGGTCTCAGCGCAACTCATCGCAATGCATCTCAACTCGTCTCATTAGTGACGACACAGGCCAACAACAGCAGCAGCCTGGGCAGCACTGGGCTGTTGCAATCCGCCAATTATTATGCGTAACATGTTGGGTTAACCGAAACTGGCGGCGCGGAGCTTGGCTGGCGGCCACTTACCGTCGAACAACTAAAAGCATTCCTTTAATGTTTAGTTAATTGAAGCAAGCCGGCGGACAACAGAAACTACTTTTTGTTGTATCTCATTTAATAATTTTAAATGCAGGCATTTTGCCAAAACCGCATAAACTACAAAGCTTTTAGGCGCTCGCGCGTATCTCAAGAAACCTTTCACATCGGACGACGACGACGCCTCAACACTCTTGGATTGGGCCGACCACATGGCCAGCTGGAATACATGTGCACACATGTGGGGCGGGGCGGGCAGTAGGAGGTGTAGGCACAATTCAAGTTCAAGTTCATTACGTCGCCAACAATTTGTTGTAATTTATGCGCGAAATTTGCTAAATTTGCAAAATTTGCACAACAAGCGAAAAGGGAAAAGCCACATAACTATATACAAATGTGCATACGCTACATACGATACGCGTGGACCCCTCCCAGGCACCGCACTTGACCCAGTTATGGCACATTTGGAAAACGTTTTAGTAAATGTTTGACGCTATGCAGGAAATTAATGGCATCTGGTTCATGATTATCGATTGTCGATCATCAGAAGAAGTGTCTGACTGGAAAAATTGGGGCAATGATCTTCAAATTGGGGTATTTATGGGGTATGGAAAAAATGGGGAATCAATTAATAAATAAATGGCAAAAAAATAACTTAAAAAATAGAAGAAAGCTAACTTCGGCTCAACCGAAGTTTATATAATCGTCGAACATTTTAAGCCCAAACTCATTTGCTTGCAAGTTTGTTATATGGCAGCTATTCGATATATTCATCATATTTTGACCAAACCCCCTAAAATTGTGTGGAAACCGATAACATTCATAACTGGAAGGTAAAAAGACCCCATCATTGAAAACAAAAAAGTTTTTCTCCCTAGAACTACTTTTTCGACCGATCGTTCCTTTGGCAGCTATATTCTATAGTCATCCGATTTGGATCAAAATTGACTAAACTGTGTGGTAGCATATAATATTGACCAATAACAAGCTTGGGAGCGATAGCATTGAAAACAAAACAAAACTTTTTTTCAGACCTAACTTTTGTAAGACAGCTATATTATATAGTTGTCCGATTTTCATTAAACTTATTTATGTGAAAGCATGGAAAACTGATCAATACGAGGTTTGGCATTGAAAACAAAAAAGTTTTTCTCACTAAAACTAGTTTTTCGACCGATCAGCTATATGCTATAGTCGTCCGATCCGGCTGGTTCCGACAAATGTGCAGCGTATTTGTACCAAAGCTTTAAAACTGACGGAGGAGATAACATAGTAACAGACAGATGAACGGACAGACAGTCATAGCAATATCAATTCAGCTCGTCATGCTGGTTAAGAATATTTATACTTTATGTGGTCGGAAATGCTTCCTTCTATGCGTTACAAACATCTGGACAATTTTAATGTACCTCTACATGGGTATAAAAAGAAACTGAGACTGAAGTCCTAGGCTTATTACTTAGCTGGTTTTATCTGGCACTTAGGCTAAGTCGAAAATAGAAAACGACATTTTTTACAGGGGCGCTTGCTTACAAGCGACATACCTTCAAAATTAACAATGGTTTAAGAAATAATCACAGTAAAGCCCCAACAAACTTACAGAAGGTTTAGTCCAGAGACTTGAACTTTTCGTTCTTAGGTTCGGTCGGAACACTAAAAGCGTTTGGAGAACCTTGTTGTCACGGAAATCTCTTAAGGTTGAACAATTTTCACAAACAAAATGAATTAAATAGCATCAAATGAATGAAATATTTCATTTATTTTAATATTAAAATTTTCCGAGTGCTGCCGTATCAATTAAAACAAGCATTCCACTCAACCCTAGCTACCATTTGCGTACCAACAAACGGGCTAAGGGTTGCCAAATTATGGGAACTTTTTGTTTCCCTGTTTTAGAGATGGAACTTTATATTGCACATGAGCCTTCTAACTAAAATTTCAAAGATGAAAGTGGAATCTCTTGAAGTTCTGTGACATTGACATATTTTTCGAGCGTTTTTCAATCCAACCGAGGCCAAAATCTCTGGAGATTTTCAGGACTCACCACCAATTATTGTTATCCTTCTCTTCCACGCCGAATCGCTTGGTCATTGATATTTCTACCCTAAATTGAAATTAAATTTTCTAGCCACGTAACTGGAAAATGTTTTGCTTTTAAGTATTCAGTCCTTGGGACTCCATAAATACCATTAGTAGTAGAGTATTACAAAAGATTAATTCGGAAAAAAAAGGATCAAATAAAAAATTAAAATTTTAAAACTAAATAATAAAAAAGAATTTCATCACAGCAAATTATGCAGGTTTGTACTTACTTTCAGTTTTTTTTTAAAATCTAAACCGAAAACCATTCCGACTGCTTTCTTTGCCGTACTGATTCCAACGGCCGCAATTATAACACTTGGAATGGAGAGAGTCTTACTGCTGCTTAGGCTGGGATGACACATTCAGTTTCTAGACACAACTTATTGTTTAGCGAAACCGACTTTTAAAAGAAATGTTTAAAATCTAGTATTTAGGGCAATTTTTTTGGTATTTTGAAATGCCAGGGGGAAGATGATATCAATTGCCATATTGACACCGTCAGAACCGGTCGCTTTGTCTTGGACTCATCTTCAGTTGAATATAAGAAAAATCAACAAATATATCTTTTCTGGGCATTCGCTGCAGACAAAATCAATTCTGAATATGTGGATCCTGCCTTCTTCATTGGCCGAATTTTGAAATGTTTGCCTAAAACTCTTTCTGAACATAATATTTATTTTTTCAAACAGCTTTCATTTGCACCAATACATTTGCGAGTCCCCACATACTGGAAAAATCGCTTTCTATGCTCTCCATGTCTTGGGCGCTGGCTTTAAATGCTAATTACTCGTTCCTCATAGCATTATATAATGCTCGAGATCTTTGACTGCTGGACCCTAATAGGCAACTGCAAACTATATTGAGATTCAACACACATGATCCGGACTCATTCTTAAAGATGTTTGTGGCTGAAACCTTGCGGATAATTTTTCTATCACCAAAATGCCATATGCATTGGATATTTTATTTAAATATGCCGTTTGATTCTTTGAAGAAACTTTTTTTTTTCTTCTTTCGCGATTTCATTTTGAGCAATGAAAAAATTATAATATTAATTAACAATATGGAAATCTCTTAGAATTAGCAAATAGGTTAAATGTCAACCGAGTTGTACAAAATATTGAATCTAGTAGAATCAATTCTGCCTGCAGCAGCAATGCCTCCGTCACTCATCAACAATATTGTGAGGCGAATTCAATAATACTTTGTCCCGCTCACACCAACTTCACGACGTTTCTCCATTAACCAAAAATTGTGACAATAATTGTTCGTTAAAATTGAAGATGTCATTCCAGCCTTTATACTATTTAGTGTTGCTTCTACTGCCAAATTCTCAAAACAATGCACAGAAAAGTCCTTTTTAAATCAAGTAAAGACTTAAATGCAAATCAATTTTCTTGAAAAGTGCATATAAGACAAATTTTCAACTGTTGGGGTGCCTAATCTAGCAATTACTTTTCATTCCAACTATCAACAAGTATAATTTATTCATAAGGCCTTTTTGGACTTGAAAAATAAGTAATTTACCAGACTTTGGATATGATAGCCAAAAGTAGCTGACTATTGACTCCGTCCACTTCCACTAGCAAATAACATATTTTGTTATATTGTTGCTATTTTCTGTTAAGCAAGTGCAATTGTAAATAATCTTCAGCCCAAATTAAGTTAGTTTCACCTTCCCGTTTTTTGTTTAATTTAACTTCACTTGATCGCTTGAAAGTACAAAAAGAGCGACGTGACATTGAGTGGCGTCAATGTTAGTTCAACTGTTCAAGGCAAAACGAGGCCCATGCCTATTTGTATAGACTCCACAAATGTGCTGTTAAGCGTAACATTAATTATTAGCTGCAAACATGCAAAATGTTAAGTAATTGTTGTAATTGAGATCATACCTGATTAACGATTCATTCGTTTAAAACATAAATAAATTTAGATGCTGACAACTCAATAAAGTCTCCAAAATCTAAAACCTAGCTGGTTTAGTTAGAAGAATTTATGTCAACAAGTCTTCAAACTCTACAAAACTTAAGCTGCCTTTACGCTTTTCATATATGTCTAAATAGTAGGTTGTCAAACTTCTCTAAAGAGAATCTATTATCAAATAGAACCTGTTCTATTGCATCAAAGACGGTTACATTTTCTAAATATTTAGAGATATTAGATTTGCTTTTACACTATCGTAAGAGAGTCTTTTTAGAGATATATGACAAGTGTAAAGGCAGCTTTAACAAGTATTGGCTAATGTTTCTTACACAAGTCTTTTACTAAAACACAATCTTCTGGCAAGCTGGAGAAGTAAATTTGAGTTGTTGTACTAAAAAAAATTTTTCCTTTTGAATTCTCAGAAATCCAGGCGTTTCTGTTTGTTATAGTGAATATTATTTCACACAAGCACTATGGCTAGTGTATTAAGACTTCGGAGCAGACGAACTTTGCTTTGCTTTTTCTTTATTATTTCAACTCCTTAGCTAACGACTCCACTTCATCATCAAGATAAAATGAATATGTATGAATGCAACTCACTTGGCTAGCTCCTTTAGTTTATTTATTTATTTATTCGACAATTGAGCTATAATATGCACTAATTTCTAAA